>VYYI01002046.1:0-16363 GCA_021029175.1 Bilobella aurantiaca
CCGGGGGGTCATGGGGTGGGAGGTCAGAGGGGGGTAGGATGGTGGTCCAATTGTTCAGGAGGGTCAGGGCATGAATAAAAATTAAAAACCTCAAAAATCCAACAAACCCCCGGGGGGTCATGGGGGTTGGGGGGGTCAGAGGGGGGGTCAAAATTTTTTATTTGGTTAGGGGATTCCACCTAGGGGGGTAACTCCTCCCCACGAACCCCCCTTATACCCTACCCCCGTAAACCGAATTCGTACCAAATACTGAAATAGGGATATGATGAAGTGCCCCGCAGCGACGCTCCCTTGCTAGTTAATGCCTAGCCAAATTAGCCTGTCCTAGCACATGAGGGTTAATTTAAAGTCTAAATTTTCCTGTTCTTGAGAACGGGGAAGCTTGGCTAATTATATAACTATTAATTAAAGACACGTGTGTGACAAAAGGTGTTGAGGTGAGGGGAGAAACGAGTTTACATAGAGAAATTTTAAAATTTTATTTTAAAATCATGAGCAACTGGATGGAGGTACGCATGTGTCAACTCATTTTTACGCTCATTTAGGGAAGTAAAAGTCGAGGTTTTATCCAAAATGAGGTTTTCTCTTCTTGGTCACACAAAAAATTACCTACACTCTAATGAGCGCTAAAGATGGGCATAGCTTCAACCTTAAAATAAAACAAAATATTTAAACTACTAATCCGCCAGTCCTAGGATGGGCTTGCTTTTTGCCAGTGTTGCATAATTATTATCAAGCGCAAAAGATGAGTTATTTCGATTTTTCAATGCAAAGATAATTGCTATAATATGATATTATATATTATAATATTAATATAATATAATTGCTTAGAAAGACAATATTACATTAAAATGTAATGTCTAAATAGGCATTGTATGGATTATATAACCCTCAAGATGGGTTTTGCATTTTAATGGCGAAACAAAAGCATTGTATTTCTGAGAGTGTTTTAGCCTTTATACAAATCTAAAAACAATATATTACATAGTGAATTAGAAAGTTTTATTTAAATATTTGTAAGTCTTTAAAATATTTTCTCTTGCGGAAAATCTGCGGTAAATGATTAATTGAACACAAAAATTTTAGCAAAATTTGATGGTATAACCAACACCAATATCAAGAGGCTAGCCTTAAATTTCGAGTATTTAGTATGATCACATGATTCATTTTGTTTCAAATTTCAAAGTAAATGAAACAAAATTAGTAACTAGCTTTAGAAATATTGGGAATTGGGCTTCTTTCTATTTTTAAAAATTCAATCGAATTGAACATGATTGAACTGAATCAAATTTAAATTAAACTTTCGCGCGGAAATGGTTGTTCTTTTCGCTTCACTATTCGTTGTGATCACATTAGCATGCAACTAATGGTTCCCTTAAAGGTACCATGAAGTTTTAAGCAAGGGTGACATTGGATGGCTATGCATTTCTGCAATGCAATTAAGGTAAAACAGCAAAAATTATATTTTTAATATCATGGTAGTTAAGAGTGCGAGAATATGACCTCAAATTTAGTTAATTGCGTTTAGTTAAAGGCCATAAAATAAAGGACACTTAATTTAATACAATGTTAAACATCTTTTATTAAAGTCACCCTTTCGCTACCGTTAATTACAACTAAACTAGCTTCGCCTACAACCCCTTCAAAAAGCAGTCGTTGCTGTATGTTGCAAGGTTGGTTTTAAGTCGGTTTTTCCATTATTTAGCTTTGCAAAAGTAATTTTGTATCCTGTGCACTTTAATTATAGTCTATGTGCTCTATAATGATGTATTTAGGGACACTCCCATAAATTTAGATTTTATCCACAAATTGATAATTGCTTTACTTTGTCACCCCATAATTATATTGAAATCAAATATATTTGAATCTCCCAAATAAATTTGATTTAGTACCAATTTTGCGTCAATATGCTAACCAACTATGAACTTGTTGTTCTCAGAAAATGTTTATTTTTTCTGACCAAGGTTGGATTTCTAGAAATTCAAATTTGTAAAAACTTAAGAGTACAGCCAGCACAAAACTTTGTTCAGCAGCGCGTTGCCGCAAGTCTTGCATTCTTGCTTTATTGTACAAATATTTGTCTTTGTACAGTAAGCATCGTCACAAAAACATCCGTATCTATTAAGGCTATTGCGGCATTTCTCATTCTGGCCACTTTTTGCGCCACGTCATTTCGCACCTCATTTTTTCTGTACAAAACTGAGTTTGTACAACTTTTAAACAATTTACTAGTCTTCGGTCGAGGTCAAGGTATGCCTAGTGTGCTTCTGCATTTGCATTTAATAACTTTTGCATTTGCCTCAAAAGCAACATTTGCACTATCATAGTTGCACTTCAATTGCAATTACCTTGAAAACGCAATAACTTTAGTTGTTTTTGGATTGAGAAAGAGACATAACTTAATACAAAAATCAAAAAAGTAACAAATACCAAAACAAGCCTAACATGCCCTTCCTAGAACTGTGGTTCTTTATGAGGGAATCTCATGAAATTTTTTTAGTTAAGTTACTAAGTCTCTGGATCGTGTGTGATTACATTTAAACACTTCCAGAAGCCATGGAATTCAATTAAAGACTTAAGTATTTCAAGGGGCAAATCCGTCTTATTTTGGTCTTGTTAAGCTAGTTACATAATAATGGCCTGAAGTGATTCGACGTGTAATCAATTTTTAGATACTATTGATGCTACAAACGCAAAGAGTTTACGAGGCAAAGTGTACGCCTTTACAGTGATTTGCGTTGGTTTGTCTGGGCCGATAGCAGTTCTGCAAAGTTATGTCGTTAACCACGTATTGTTTGAATCTCTTATCCTTAAAGTAATTTACGCATTTACGTCATCGTATTTTGCGATTGCCTACGTATGTGACTTGGGTGCAATGATAGCTTTCTTTATCCCGTCAATTATGAACCTAGTATCATGGCTACGGAAAGCGAGGTATAACTACTAACTTATTTTTGACATAATTTATCTGTGACATTTAAATACAAGCACTTCTGATATCCACACTAAAATCACAATACGTTGTTTTGTGAAAAACCAATGTTGGTTACAACGTGTAGGTGTAAGACATAAATTTCGCCAAGTTATCTTGCAATAATGGCGTATAACTTTGTAACTTAAATAGTACTTACTGAACGGTTTGATCCTTTCAAAACTTAAAATTAAAAGTACAATTAAAATTTTACCACACATTTACACTGAAATTATATACATTTAAAATTGGAAATATTTAATAATTTTGGTTTTTCAGTTTAGGGTGGCCCCTTGTGTTGGATAAATCACAACTTGACTGCCTTCGTCTATATCGCTCTCTGCAACTTTTGAATCAGTTGCACAATATGGTGTTTGGCTCCATTATTATTCCGGCAGTAAAACTAGCAATTCTTCTGAGCATATTTGTCAACGCTTATACTGTAATAAGGCTTCGACAGTATCTTCCATTTGGATTGTTTTTTTTGCTTCTGTTTGACTTGTTCAATTTGGGCTTGGTAATTGCTCCGAGTGCTCTACTTATGTCCAAAGTTTTTAATATCTCGTCAAACTTTGTGGTAAATGTCAAAAAAATGCGCAGTTCTGGAGAAGAACATTTGTACATTAGGCAGCTATTACGCTCAGCACAACCACTGAAGTGCACGATTGGTGGATTTTACCACATGGAAGGGGTAAACCTTTAAATTAGAAATAATTACTAACAAACATCTATTTATGAGAAAATAACTGCTATCATCCCTCTAACTCTCTAGGAAGCCAAGCTTACACTCCTGGACAACATTGCTCGTGGAATTGCTTTTTGCCTTTTGTCTCAACCAGTTGACAACAAATAATTAAGCACAATTACTATTGAAATTGCCACTTAACTTAAGAATTCAAAACATTGTGGGTGCAGAAATTTTGTAGTTGTATAGATTATAGTATGAATACCATGTAAGTAGAGCAGAAGTATGTGGTTACCAGTGTAACGGTTCATTATGAGTCGTATTAATTGCAAATAAAGCCTAAAGTTGTTTGAAACTAGCAGGGTGTCCTGGTTTAAACCATGGTTTAAATTAATTGGTTTTTATAAATAAACCATTAGTTTAAACCAAAGCAAAAAATAGCCCTAAAATCACCCGAAAGTTAGTAAAATTTAAAAATTTGACTAAATTTTCACCGATTACTTGTCAAAATCAAAGTCATTCTTGATTCGGAATGATGCCTTACCAATAAATTTTCGCTTAAAAACGCTCCCTTGAGCTTGCGACAATGAATTTTGGTGGAACGCTACAGTGCTTGTTCAGAAATTTGTCGCTTCTAGACAAGAAATTAAAGATAGGAACTTACCATAGGAGGGGAGGTAAATGTCATTAACCCAGTTTACACATTTGGTCCAACGACACACTGATGACTTTTATATGGTCTAATTGGAACTTTGGTTTAAACCAAAAAACCGTGGTTTAAACCAAAACCTCGGTTTTTTGGTTTATTTAATAAAAACCAAAAAAACCGGAAACCCTGGAAACTAGTGATTTGGCGACTGCATGAAATGGAGTCTTGTATTACTTAGAAATTTTCCAAATAAGGTAAAATTAAGTCTAGGCTTACTATCGGCATATCTAATATTATTTATTAAGTAAACTCTTTTGGGTTTTTGCCTGTCGGAAATAAGAGTAGATTTGAATTTTGACGGGCTATATCTTATAGCTTTGCTGAAAATATCATTTTTATAAATGAATTTCTTTCGAGTCATTCAAATTAGTAGCAAGAACTCTGGCACTTTTCGGTATTGTATTAGGGGGTCACTTAAAAACCAATTTAAACAAAAAATGTATGTCACGCATAAAATCAAATAAAGTTGCGTCATATGATGAAATTGGATAAAACTGAATAAAGTTAAAATGAGTAAAAATAAAATAACATGATACTTAACTAAAGTTTTACTAAAGATAATGCTTAAAATATTGTGCACACTGTTTAGAGGATTCTGTAAAAATAATTTTTTTGAAATAAATTGGAGGCCTATGTAATTAATAATAGTTTATAAATTACAATCACCCCTTCGATGTGGTAGAAGCCTCCTATATTACACTTCAAGATGGGTGTTGAACAGAATGGAATTTTGTTAATGTACAATTTGTCATCAGTGGGATTTACTTTGAGCTTATTTTAACATTTACATGAAACTTGGAAGAAATGTTAAAAACTTGCGACATCAATATACTCGGTTCTATTACGAGAACAAGATTGCACAAAAAGTAGCCAAAGGAATAATCCTACTGAGATAAAATTCTCGAACGTGTATAACAGCATACGAAGCAAGGAAAATTCTTAGAACGATTTCCAATTTTATTGCCGTAACAGTTATATAGTACCGCTAAAATAAAAATCTTCCTGTCGTAGTTTGATTACCTAGAATATCAATAAATGCGGTTATCATAATTCCTGTCCAACAACGTCCAATCCCATCAAAATCTTACAAATTTTTTAATAATTTAAGTTAGGTTAGAACGGCATGGTTAATTGTCAATTTTAAATTAATTTCGAAAAACAAACATTGCCATGGTGAAGAGTTCTGTTACCTTTGATTACAAGATTTAGTTTTCAAAATTTATTTTTTTAAATTCCCTTCAAAAAATAAAACTAAAAGCTCTAAAACTCCAAACCCAATAACTGCAATTTAGCCACTTTATATGTTTCAAAGAATAATCATACTAAATGCTTTTAAATTAACATCTTCATTTCATAAGACAACAAAAAATTGGTTTCAAGTCACTAATTGAAGACTTTATTTTCTAATAAATTAATTCATTAATTAATTTTAGTTTAATTTTTTCTCGGATTCATATTGCAATTTGAAGATTCTTGAAACATGATGCGTAATTGCAATCCTACTCGAGAATGTGAAGAATTATATTTATTTAACTATTTAAAATAAATATTCTAAATTTAAAATGCCTGATATGTTAAAACTTTCAAGCTAATCATAACCAAGTTGCATTCATTAGTTCCTTAGGGTGAAAATCCGAAATTACATTATGCCTTTCTCGAAATAAATAATTGAAATAAATAATAGCGATTTACAAAAATATTGTTATTCAAATATAACGTAATAAAAATGTCAGCGGTTCACTGTTGTTTATTAACTCTCAAATCAACGTATAATAAGCTTCAAAAGTACACAAATTTTATTTCACAGCAAAATTCTATTCCACTAATAATACAAATTCTGTAGCAATGGGGCCATAGTAAGTCTTTTGTATTTTCTTCAGTTGTGTCTATTGAGTTTCCTTTGTGTTCGACCTTTTTTTCAACTAAAAGACTGAAATAAATAATTATTTTGAAAACAAAACGCATTCTACAAAACTTTCTTGAAGCAATGCTAACAAAAAATTTAAATTATTCTCACCTTTTAAGAGTATAGCACAAAGCACAAATTATTCACAGTCCCCGTACGTTTCTCATTATATGTTTGAAGCAAGAAGCAATTTTAACCCAAAATTTAATATCATTTACCTATTGAACAGTTGCACCATTTAAAGGGATAATACATATCTACAAAGATGACGACAAAGTAAGTTTTAAGTTAAGTTTACTAAATTTCACACAAATTTATTTAACCTTGAGCAATGCATAATTTTTTTTTTACAAATAACTAATATGAACTCACTTGAACGTTGTTGTGACTAGATTATTTTAAATCATAAATGTACTACTTTTTTCTTTTAAGAAATTTATATGGCTGTTGCTGTTACCCTTTTTAGTCGCGTCTTTAAGCCATTTTGGATCGTATTATATTTGTATTCCAAATCTATGGAAGTCGGGCGGAGATTCAGCATGGAAGAGATTTTTAAAAAAATTCTTACACCAAGTCCTCGTAATCTAGATAGTACTTTTGTCAAAAATATCAACAATTTAATAAGAATAATCGTTTTTTTTACATAATTTTTAGGCGGGAGGATCCATCTTATCCGCGCACGTTGAGAAGTGTTCCTGCCGTTGATTGTGCACTTTCAAATAGCTTGGTAAAAAAAAATATTGAAATTATACAACATTAAATAATAATATATGTCTGTATACATTTTTAAAATGTTGATGACCAATAAGCTAGAAGCAGCAGACTCAACTTTTACAATAGCAATTTAGTTTGGCTGTTTAAAAAAATTTCCTAAACTTTTTTTTAAAGGTTCTCCATTCGATTTTTCGAAATTTGGACTTGAATAATATCAAGACTTGTAGCTTAGTCAGCTCAACGTGGAAGGGGGCTGCGTCTCCCAAAATAATGAGAAACTCCTGTCTACGCATTCAAAACTTCCCGACAAAATGGTGCTTTCGAGGTGATTACCATGCGCAGTGCGAGCGTGAAGTGGGTCTTGATCCGCGCAGACGAAAACAAATTTATACCGCGCAACAGAACGCTTGCCTCGAGAATCTCTCAATCTGTATCAACGATAAGTACCTAGAAGTGTACAAAATTCAGGAATTGTTTGAAATCCATGCTCATCATCTTCGTTACTTAAAGTACGATTTTCCGACTCAAAGTTATGCTCAAATGGGCATTTTTTCTACGTATCTACCACAACTCACCAACCTACGTCACCTAGCGCTAACTCTTGTATTTCCAGAGGAGATGGAAGAACTTCCTTTGTTGTTCCGCATGGGAATAGAGCCCTTGAGGACCCTTAGACAACTCACTATCACAATCGGCTCAGTTTTAGTTGAGAGTGAGGACGAAGACTTTTGGGCCCTTAAGTCAACTAATAAGAACGTAGTGCTAAATGTAAGGGCCCTTGTGACTATTGCCCCAAACGTTTCAACCGTTAGCCTTTTGTACGGAGGTAACGCATCAGCGTATGGGATATTTTTCAGAGTCCTCTTCTACGACGAATGCGTAAGAGGTAAATGGAAGTTGGCAAAAGTTTACATCTCGTCATCTCTTCAACTACAAAGCTTTTCCCAGTTGACCTTTGACCCTCCACTGACAAGCCTTCGCCTTACGGTTCTGGGAACAAGTAGTGTCAAGCATTTGGAACTAATTTTAGTGAAGTATGCCCCAACTTTGCGTCTTCTGCACATTGATTACTTTCACGGGGGCCATAATGTAGATGATGTCGATGGCATTCTGTGTCCCATTATGCCGCACCTAACAAATCTAAAACTTAGTTATAACGGAACTGAGAACACATCTCAGTTAGCTCCGAAACCACAATACCGTCTCAAATTTGTAGATGAAGTTGGAATGGAAAATTTAGTTTACTCAAGACAGTTTCCTATGCTTGAAAACATGGAACTAAATTTTGAAATGCACGATCATTATAAAACTTTTAATTTGCTACAATTTTTTCTTCCACAGACTTATGATGACTCGACGATATGCAAAACACTTCGAAGATTTTTGTTCAGAAGGAATTTATACCACCAAATTCAATTTTTAAAGGCATTTCCAAATGTGCACAACGAAGAATTCAATTTCTTGAGAAGAAAAATGCGTGCTGATATAATTCAAAATACAGCAATGATTTCAAAGCCGCTTAACAACTAATTAGAGTAATACTAAACATTTTATTTAGTAAAATAGAGATATATTGACGCAGAAGCAAAACAGTGTCCAAACTGCTTTAGATTTTATTTCTAAATTGTCAATTTAAATTAATTATTATAGAAGAAATAGTAGCATTTCTTTTTATAAAAAATGTTAAACCCTTGTTTAATTAACAAATTCGAAGCAAACATTATAGCACAAATAAGTGAGCTAGATTCATATTTTAAATTCAACCCAAGTGTAAATTATAATATTTAATTATGAACAAAATTATCAAATGAATTAGGTTGCTATTTTGAACAGAATGATAGTTTAATTTTAATTTAAGTTAGGTGCGCTATTATATGGCTACTTATCGGAAAGACTTGGCTTATGTTCGGTTTGCCTTGGTTTAGACTATTCTTATAATCATTTATACTGATACATTTTCTGATTTATCAAAAAGCGCAATACTTTAGTATTTCAAAACGTCTTGCCAGGAAATTGTCATTCGAAGTTTTGAGGTAATGCAGTTAAACATATTTTTCAAAAAATTCGGGAAATACTATTTGCCATTGTTTTCATATATTATTAGCAAACTAATACAATTTTTTGATGTTCACAGGCTACCGTAAACTATATAACTATGACAATACTGCATATAACATTATTTAGCTAAATAAAATAAAAGTATATCTTGTTTCTGAACTTAAGCAAAGGTGAATTTTGTTGTTGTAGCGAGGATTTCCACGTGAATATGAAATACGCTAAAATATGAAATTTATCTTCTCAAATATACCTCTACCAAACGATTTTTGGCTAGTTTACATGCATTTATAGCCATAGAGAAACTTGCAAAGCAGCAGTTTATTGTAGACTTTTCCCGTTAAGCTCCCTTTTCCTACAAAGATTTCCTACAACCTAAAACTCATGTGACTTTGTTCTTAAAAGTAAATCTGACGATACTATCGATATCACAAATAATCATTGTGTGATTAAATTTGTCTTACAAAGCAAAGTTCCTGACGTAACAATAATATTCGATAATTTTTTTTTTCATAAAAAATTCAATTTTCGGACGTTCCCTTCCAGATTTTACTTCACCGAGACTTATAAAACAAGTATTTACGCTACGAGATATCAAGTATGGATTGTGGCATTATTAAGTAGCGTATTAACTACTTTTTTATGAGAATGCATTGTCCGTCTATCTAAAATAAACACTAAATTTGAACCATCATGTTGCTACAACTCCCGCACAGCAGCTAAACATGTCAAATTTTGTTAAATAATATAAAATAGCGTAGCTCATAAAGATGGTTATTTATTAGCTAATTTTTGACCGCTGGTTGCGATAAAAGGCAGAAAGCAATTCCGCGCGCTACGTTGTCCAGAAGCGTAAGCTTGGCTTCCTGTAAAACATGTTCAAATAATTATCATGAAATTGAAATATGAGCTTCAGTAGTATATTATAACAACTAATAATTAAAATATGTGTATGTCTTATTTGCTGTTACTCCTTCCATGTGGTAGAACCCGCCAATTGTACACTTGAGAAGTGGGGTAGAGCGCAAGAGTTTGCTAATGTACAATTTGTTGTCGTCGATGAAATTAAGCTTATTTTTAACATTTGATTCAAATTTTGAAGAAATGTTGAAAACTTTCGACATCAAAAGAGCACTTGGGGCTATTACGAGAACAAAATTGCATAAATCGAATAGCAGCAAAATGAATAATCCGAAAAATATGAATTCTCGGAGCTTAATGACAGCATAAGACGTGACAAAAATGCTCAAAATGATTGCTAATTTTAGCGAAGGAATAATGATTGTGCCAAATACCAAATTTTGAAGTCCGTTGAGAAGTTGTAATTCACGATAAAGTCGAATACATTCAAACGGCGATTTGTCTGAATTTAGGGGCCAAACCAAGCTGCAAAAACAAAAACAAATTTTAACGTAACTTAAAATACGTAGGATCATATGTAGGGTTCTTTTTCTAGAAACGTGTTGGAGTCATCTGCTTGTACATTTGTGGGTATGGGTTCAAGCCTCACCACCTTCTTATATTTTTTTCATCCGTTCGTGTTATTAATAACGTCAACTAACAGCCCAGTCTCATACCTTTTACATTTGCAAATTTTGATGTAATTACAATTTTAAATTCAAAATTGACGCAACCATTACATGTTTTGGCTACGGTTTCCAACAGGACAAATACAAAACACTTTCGATTATTTAATTCTGATGTACTTCTATTAATGTCTTCTATTAATATTAATCCAAAAATAAATATTTTTGACTAATACAGTATCAAGTATTGTGTGTTGTATCATTGTGTAGAATAGCGATACTAAATGATAACCTACCTTGCTTCACGTACCCAGTCCACGAGGTTCAGTATTGATGGAATAAAAAAAGCTATTACTGTACCCAAGTCACACAAATAGGCGACAGCAAAAATCAGTGATGTAAAACCGTACAGGACTTTTAAATAGGCAG
The DNA here is from genome assembly GCA_021029175.1 of Bilobella aurantiaca. Taxonomy (NCBI): domain Eukaryota; kingdom Metazoa; phylum Arthropoda; class Collembola; order Poduromorpha; family Neanuridae; genus Bilobella; species Bilobella aurantiaca. The sequence continues at coordinate 10,996 of VYYI01002046.1, forward strand.
AATTAAATAATGAAAAGTTGACTAAGAAACTTTGGAACACAGCGACGGGTCCACACATGCTGATAAATATCACCAGAAATGCGTACATTTTGCCCCTAAAATTACTTGATTTTGAAGCGTACAGCTCAGCGGTAGAACCAAAGTCATGTGCTACAAATTTTTATTTTAAACTTAATTTATTTTTGCTTTAAATTTAGTACATCAAAACATATACAAAAGTTACCTTCTACACGACCAAATGTAAATAAGTTGTTGGCAAGTTCAATCAGCTCATTTTTGTAAATGATGAATGAAACTCGAAATGATGTAACGCAACATGTTGCAACAGTAAGGAATGTTGCAATTGCTTTGATGGAGGTGGAGTTTGTTGTGATAATGCTCACGGTGCAGAGCGTTATGTTGGTACAATAGAGTATCAAAGACACTGTTGCAATTATGCGCTGCTGAACATAATTATCCACGTGTTGCGCCCTGTCTAGATTATAGGAGATTTGAATCTCCATGAATCCTACTTTTGTTAAAAATAGTAAAAATTTGCGTAGAACGTTGAGTTCGTAGGAGCTAAGCATCTTGATCAAGGGAAAAGTTGTCGTGAAATAAAATCACAAACAACCAAATCGGAGCTTTACCTTTACTGGTTTAATAATTTGTGGGATTAGAAGTAGACTATAATTTTGTGATAACATCCGATAATTACATAGCGTACTTTGTATTTAGTGTCTATAAAAAAAAAGAAATATCAGAATTCGGAAGGAAAATAATTCTAAGCTAAATCCCAGTGTAATTATAAATTATATTTCTTAGGCAAAAAGAAATTTTTATTTAATTTATAAATTATATTTCTTAGGCAAAAGAAATTTTTATTTAATTTATAAATTATATTTCTTAGGCAAAAGAAATTTTTATTTAATTTATAAATTATATTTCTTAGGCAAAACAAGTTTTTATTTAATTCTCGATAAATAGCTAAGCAAAATATAGTTATCGCTTCTAATAGGACTATTTAGAAAAACATAATAAATCAACATAAATCCTAAATAATGTGTCAATAACATATTATTACCAGCTCGCATTAACTTAAAAATAAGTATAACACTATACTAGAATCATTAGCACTGATTTTTAACCAACATTTTCCAGCAATAAAAATCATCCTAAGTGAAACAAAATTGTCATATCAGCAGCCCCGTTTTCTCATTATACTTCCATTAATTAAGCAGAAGATCGGTGATAAGCTGCGTGATATTTGAAACTTATGATTCCCAAATATTTGCCATGCAGAAACGGTTTGACAATTCAAAATGAATCTAGTTGTCACACGTAGGAAAGGTCACTGCTAAGGGGTTGTGGATTGGCTGGTAATGTAGGTCGATTCCTACCTGAGCAGCACAGAAAAATTCTGATTCATTGCAGAAATAAGTATTAATTGGAACAAAAACAAGAGCAATCTGGCAAAGTTGGCATCATGTCAAGCAAATCTATTTGGCAAAACTGGAAAGTAGTGAAGTTTATATTGGTTAAACTAGAAAAGAGACCATTCTGTTTTCATTTCTCATAAACATAATAATAAATAAGCATTTCTGCAAAGTTTCTTAACATAATTTGCCTCACAACAAAACTATCAAATCAATATGTTTTTTTTTATATTGAGTACACAAAACTTCTCTCATTGAATTAAATTGCTTCTCCTTTCCTAAATACAAAGTTTATTAGTCATGGAATAGTTGGCGGTATTGGTTTAATGGTTAGAGCGTTTGTATTTTTTGACTAGCCAGCATGAGAACGGGGGTCCAAATCCCCCGATAAGCCACAAAAAAGTGTTATTAAATTTTTCTTTTAAAGAAACCATATTGCCTTTAACCTTGTGTATGTCCGTATCTCTTTGATTAGGTATACAAAAAAGATATACGGAAATTACCCGATAGGTTTCCCAGCAGTCGTTGTCAGAATTGAGAAGACTACCCTCATTTGCATAAATTCACCTGTGGTTATCAGGCGTAAGAAACGGCCGTACCTCACTTCAGGTTGGTGTCCTCGGCCTTTGTGCTTTTGGCCCGTAAAGCATTGGAATGTTACGGATATTCTGTTGTGCCTGCTTGATGACAACATCTATATGCTAATGAGTCCTTATCCATCCATATCCCTACGCTTTCTTTCAAGTTGACCGTCCGCTTTGCGGGAATGTCAAATAACGCTCCTGTATCCTTTCAGATTTATGGAATTTAAGTTGATCAAAAATAGAATTGAAGCTTGCTAATGTAATACGAATTAAAATAGCAAAGTACCCAAACACATACAATTGTATATAAAAAAAACTAAGATATAATTAGAACTTGTGTGTTGCAAAAAACAAAGCGCCCATTTTTTTATAGTTTGTGCTAAATTAATTTTAACTTTAATTTACACTAATTTAATTAGAAAGCCATCTGATGGGAGACATTGCACAAACTATTTATATTTCAATTCAGTCATTAGTCAAGTAAGCAGTAACATATATTGTTTTACTATAGTTTGTGCTGGTACGCAAAACACAGTGAAAATAATGCATTACAAAATAAAATTTTTTTGACTGAATTGAGTTTGAATCTTATGTGAAAATTAAACTTTTATAACTCTAAAAGTTTTAAAACCTCACAAATCTTTAATTCGTCAAAAATTAAAAAGCCCGCCCCGTTAAGATACGTAAGAAGAGCAAGGGATCCAGTATCCCTTAGAATTGTGTGTGTGCCTTTAATGTATAACCCGACATCAATATTACTAAAGGACACCCCACTTAAATCATGTATTGCTTATTGTAGTGACCTTAACAGTATTTGCAAAGCGTATACCTTACATACAGAGAATGTATACAAATTACAGTTAAGAATAGACTAATGAAAACCGAATAGTGGTGATCGTCTTCATCAAGAAAACGATGAAATAGGCATTTAAAATTAAGAAAAGCCTAGTGATGAACACGTCGTTCTATTAAACGACATCACATTTTTCTCAAGAAAAATGCACATCGTCCTACTGAATAGTTTGGGTTGTCACACATTTACTATTAAGATTGGGTATAGTCTTAGTCAAATTTTATTAATTTTAATTCCATATTATCTAGTTTGGGTAATTAAATGCGGGGAAACTTTGAAATGGGAATGATGCATTTAATTCAGTATTAGGGACTCAACGACAAAAATAAAAAGGCAAACTGAGATAATAACATTTTAATTGTAGCTGAAAGTTGGACTTATAGTTAAATTACGATGACAATCTAAGGCAACTTTTATTTGGACATGCGTTGGAATATAATTTTAATGGTGCCATTCTCTCATCGGCCAAATGAATCAAATTACAAAAATGTGTTACTTATAATTATGCTTTTCTCATTCAAAATTAGATAGTTAGAGACATAAGTCATCTCGAAATTGTGGTGACAACGCTTAGCATGTCCCTTATCTGTCGTTGAGTAGCTAAGTCAAAATGCAAAACGCAATGCCGCGGGCAATGTTGTCCAGCAGAGTAAGCTTAGCTTCCTGCAAGAATATATAGTCAACAAAACAAATTTTTTTCACAACTTTTGCTTACCTTTTCCATGTCATAGAAACCTCCAATTTTGCATTTAAGGAGTGGAATTGAGCGCAATGTCTTTTTAACATAAACACAATTCTCATCAGACGTTTCCATTCTTTTGACATTTCGTTTGAAATTAGACGAAACGCTGAAAACTTTCGACATTAGTAGAGCACTCGGAGCAATTATCAATACTAAATTGAACAGGTCAAACAAGAGTAATAAGAACAACCAAATTTGGAGAAATCTGCGTAGTCTGATGACAGCGTAAGCAGATACAATAATGTTCAAAACGATACAAAGTTTGAAAACTGGAAAAATAATAAAGCCGAACGCTATATTTTGAAGTTGATTTAGGAGTTGTAGTGAGCGATACATTCCGATGCAATCTAACTGTGACTTCTGCAACGTAAAGGACCACTCAGAACTGTAAAATAAAAAAGTATCAATGTAATCTGGATCCTTAATGTTTATGTGGTTTACCACAAATTTATGTTAAAATATAAATTTTGTTTCAATGTAGAGTAAAGCCTTTTCTATTGAAATAGTAAACTTGTATTTTTTTTACCTTACTTTGATTACCCATCCAACAAGGTTCAGTATTGAAGGAATAAAAACAGCAACTAATGTGCACGAGTCAGACATAAAGGTGATTGCAAAGATTGTATACGTAAAACTATAAATAACTTTAAACCAAGTCGATGTAAACAATGCGTAGTTCAATAGGTAGCTTTGGATAACAGCTAACGGTGCACAGGCGAAATAACCAGAATCGCATACATTTTGCCTCTAAAATTCTTCGAGCTTGAAACCAGATCTTCCGGTGCACCTAAAATGTGTTTTATTACATATTTGAATTTATTTTTTAATTCAATGACTTATTTACAATGTTAAGTATGTAAAAACGCACGAAAAATTTAAACTTACGATGTTCATGACCAAATGTGAACAAATTGTTTACAAGATGTATCAACTCATTGTTGAAAATCAAGAATGAAATTCGAATTAATGCAATACAACAAGACCCAATAATTAAAAAGGCTGCAATTGCCTTGACGGATACTGACTCTGTCTCATTTACGCTTAACATGCAAAGCAATGTATTGACACAATATAGAGTAAGTGATATAGTTGCAATAATACGCTGTTTAATATGATTTCTGACAGGTTTTGCTACCAAGAAATTATGAGAAATTTGAATTTCACTGAATCCTATTTTTGTCAGGAAAAGTAAGCTTTTTCGCAGCAAACAGAGCTCATAATTGGTAAGCATCATAACCAAAACTACTTTAGAAAGTTTACGCCTAACCAGAGAATATGTATTGAAAATTCAACTAAATTATTTGCTTCGTTGAACAGGTTGGAATGCAAAAGTATGGCGGTAGATTAGAATAAAGATTTGGAGCATTCGAGTAAACTCTACAATTTTGACAGTAATTACATGACAAGATACAATTATTTTATAGATGTCAAAGATATGAACGGAATGTACGTATGTATAAGCAAAATATAATTATCGGAATTGTTAAGATATAGAATATTATTATTTTCATTACATTAAATAGGGCATATAGAATGATTTTAGTCTTCAAATATATAGGTATAAATTCATGAATAAGATATAAGATGTATTATAATAAATCGATATAAATACTTTCGTCAGTTTTCCATTTTACTAGCAGGGAAAAATTTTACTATTGGGAACTATTTGGGATTAAAATGAATAATATTTTTTTACACTAATTAGTGTACGCTGAACACGAAAATGAAAGAATTTTTGCGCTGACTCATCAAATAAAAAAAGTTATAGATTTTG
>VYYI01002047.1:0-16362 GCA_021029175.1 Bilobella aurantiaca
AAAAAAAGGTGACCTTTCAAGGCGAACCTCTAGTTTTGCATGAAACGAAAAGTTATGATAGTCCCGATGGTTGTAGAGCTCCTCTTCACCCGGAAATGACCCCTTGACCCCAAAATGACCTTTCAAGGTCAAACACTAGTTTTGCATGGAACGAAAAATTATGATAGTCCGGATGATTGTAGAGCCTCTTATCATTCTGAAATGACCCCTTGACATTGAAATGACCCCTCAAGGTCAAACTCTAGTTTGAAAGAAGGAAAAAGAGCGCCAGTTTGCATATACTCAAAGCCGGTGATCAACGGAAAAGTTAGATGGTATGAATATGGTTAGGATCTCATTTACATACGGAGTGACAGAAGGTGAGCACAAACGGACTACCCGTGAGAATATCCATTTACATGGTTCAACTACTAATAGAATAGTGCTCGTTTTAAAATTCTTATCATCTTCTCCGAAACTTGTTGCTACGTAAATTTTATTTTATTAAACTTGCACTTTGCCTCGAGTTGTACCTTGAAAATGCACCTTTGCCTCATCAGCGTCACGTTTTTAAACTTTTCCAATCCTGCTTTCGGATTGGGCCCTGAAAACTTTTGCAAAACATTTCAAACGAAGCCAATCTACCAATATTTAAGCCTGCAAATTTTGCTGTAAGTTTTTCCTTATTTCTTACCTATATTGCTTACCTAGCAGAGTTTTAACTGCCTTGTCTTTAAACTTTTTTTTCAATTATTACCCAAAACTAACAAGAATGTTCAGCCTTCCCTCATTTTGGTGCCTTAGTTTTGTTTGTGTACACGGACTGGAAGCTGCGATCGTAAGCAATTCAAATACGTTTTGCCAATTTGCTAGTATTTTGTCTCAGTAAAGGTAAACGAGAGTTATTTGACATTCCTGCAGAGCGGATGGTCAACATGAAAGGAGAGGGTATGGGATTGGTAGAGAGAAGGACTCATTAGCATTGATATTGTCATCTATGCAAATGAGGGCAGTCTTCTCAATTCTGAAAAAGACTGTTGGGAAACCTATCGGGAAATTTCCATATCCTCTGTCTGAGTATGCCTAATCAATCACGGAGATACGGGCATAATCAAGGTCAGAGGCAAGGCAATTCCTTTAGGGGAAAACCAACCGCAAAGACTTTTTGTGGCTGACCGGGGGATTTGAACCCCCGTTCTCACGCTGGCTAGTGGAGAGAGATAGACACCCTACACCACTAGGCCAACACCGCCTACTATTTTGTCTCAGTAGAAATTCAAAATTCTGGGTTGAAAACTCAATTTTAAAAGATTTTGAAATCTATATTTTGGTACGCCGTCTTGAGATAAATGTGTAATAATTTTATTTCAAATTCAATAGTTTTGTGGTGGTTTAGACGAGAATAATAACATAATCAACTATACATTCAAGGTAGTAGTTTGTTTCCGTTAAGTTTGGTATGCGTACAATATGGTTGAGCAAAAGAACTCATACGGTGGCCTTAATTCAACCAGTTTATTAAAAATGTTAACAAGCCCCTGTAGTTTTAAACATAAAATATAGATGCTGAACCTTAAAGCTCATGAAAATTAGAAAATGAGCTACATAATTTATCATATACAATCATGTCATATATTTAATAATCTATAACATGAATACGCATTTTAAAAGTAAAAAATGACTTATCGGTGTTACTTAAGTGCTTCAATACCTTTCACAATGCAACACGGTTATCGTACCGAAATCGGATGAAAGGCAAACGTTCCATCTCTTTGCAGAGAGTTATGAGTTCTATGTCTTACTGAAAACCAAAATCATGCCGGTAACTCAAACAAATTTGGACTTAAAATGATTTCCGAATTGATTTTCTGAAGTTGGTTTGCAACAACAGTCAGCAACGGAATAGGCAATTCTTACGTTGCCGAATAGTTTCCGCTAACTTATATAATTATAATTTTCAAATCTTCTATTATTAACAAATCAAAAGATTTCCTAAAAAAATCAGTAAAAGTTTTTGCAAGATGTTTTTGTATGTTATTTGTTTGTTGTTTCACGGAGCGTTTACATTAGTGTAACATTTTAAGTTGTAAATGTACTATACTTCGCCAAATTGGCAGTGTAGGGTGTCTGTCTCTATCCACTAGCCAGCGTGAGAACGGGGATTCAACTCCCTTGGACAGCTACAAAAATATTTTTGCTGTTGTTTTTTGCCTTAAAGGAATTGCCTTGCCTCTGATCTTGTGTATTCCCGTATTTCCGTGGTTAGACTTACACAGACAGAGGAAATTTAAATTGCCCGCTTGGTTTCCCAATGGTCTTTTCCAGAATTGAGATGACTGCCCTAATTTGCATAGTGTCACCTGCGAATATCAGGCGAATGCTAGGGCCGTACCTTACGTCAGGTTGGTGTCTTTTGTGCTTAAGGTCCGTAAAACTGCGGAATGATACGAATAGTCTGTTGTGCCCGCATGATGACAACATCTAATGAGTCCTTACCCCTTCTCATCTCTACCCTTGATTTTATCTTGACCATCCGCTTGGCAGGTAGGTCAAATAATGCTCCTATACATTTGCTTACGCTTGTTCAATAAATACTGTACTAATATCAAACATTTTTTAAAATAGTAGAAAAAAATGTGACGATTTTGGGAAACATAATTTACCAGGGCAAGCGTCGTGTTAGCGGATTTGAGGTTTTAAAACTAAGAGTAAATTAAACATTCAAAAATGTATTTAAAAAATTATTGTCCCTTCACACCTCTCAAGCTCTGAAATTTTAATGATGATTTATTGTCAGATTTGGAAACCTCACATTCGCGAACACGACGTGGCATGTCATAGCTAGTAACGGTGTTTGAAAAGTTTGTTTTCATTTTTTTTTTAAGTTTTAAATGCAAGCACCTTTCATTACCTGATCCAGAAGATAAATATTCCAAACTAGTACAGTTGCAGTGGGAGGTGTTAGCCGGTCGTCTCCAGAAGTGGGTGGGTGGCTAGCAAAACATCTTAATTAATAGTGTATAATTTACAAAAAAGATTAAATTTACTTCTAATAAATTTTAATTCATCATAAATCATCAAAGTAATAATTTCACATACATATTATTTATAAAAATAGTAAATTATTACTCTGCTACGAAGAAAAGCAAAGTAAAAGAAATCGTCTGACACCTTCTATTCTCTCTGGTTTAGAAAAATTTCAATTACGTCAAACAAACAGTTTGATGTATCTAATCATCAAGTCAAAATCAATCAAAATCATGACGCCGGTGCCCCACAATGACTTACTATTTGTTACCATAAATTTCATATTAAAATCCCGGGACATAAATAATGACTTATCATTTTTACCGATATTAGAGGGCGGCACCTGTTTATTGTTTTATCACTCTTCACAGTAAGTTTCATATTACAGGCCTGTCGTCTATTTTACTATTATCTAACTCAATTTCGGACTTTAATGCATCAAACAAATTTAGGTCTTTTGTAAAATGTTTTATAAAATCCATTACTCACATTTCATATATGTATATTTGTTTCTTGTAGTTGGCTAAATTGCTTCTTTTTCAATTCCGGGGTAAGCGTAGGCATGTATAGTAATAGAAAAATGTTTAAATTAAAGAAAATAGGTGCAACAGATATAGTTATAAAATATAGAAAAATTTGAATACTTAAAACGTATTGAAACAGCAGAAATAATTTTTTTTTGAAAAATGAATTTAACGAGAGGATTTTCAAATATTGGATGTTAGTACCACCAGCAAATATTAAACCGCGTTTAATAATTACAAATTATCATAATTATTCAGTAATTGCCTGGCTTGGTATGTGGTTAAAATAATAACCACGTTATACTACTTGCATTTAATCAGGAGTTAGGCCTATGCAGTTAAATTAGAAAATATCATTTTAGACATAACAAAACTATTTGTAGTGAACGTGTCGAGAGAAGTAGCAAGAAGTAACATAATTTGAGAAATCTAGTTTGTGAACTTATAGGATGTGAAATTGTAAATTAGATGTACAACAACGTACACGGAAGTTAGTTTGATTTCAAATCATTTTAAAAACACATTTCTCAATTTTGTGGTTCCAGAAAATTAATTTTCTAAAAATTCTAAAACTCAAAATTCTGCAAAACGGTAGATCTTGTTCAACATCTTTCTGCATTATAGCACTCAACCTAATTCTATCATTAACATTTTTAAACAACCTAGGTTTGGAAAGAAATACCTGAGGTGGACCGTCAACTTATCAAGAGTTGTATAATAAATTCAAATCGACTTGAAACTCTGAATCCAACACCCCCACCAACTGCCCACAACAAACAAAGTACTCATACAACCAAAGAGGAAAATAATTTTCAACATTCTGTACAAGCTAAACTAAATCTGACACCCAAAGTAACACCTCTCTGCCAATTAACAATCCCAACTTCTTCAAAATTCCGGGTTGTTGTGTCCTCTTACGAGGCTAACGGCCTAACGTCTCACTTTTTTGCCGCATTAGCACTTGACGGCGATTCGGGTCACGTGAATCGTCTTGGCAGCATCTGGAATAGGGCGGATCAAAAACGCATCCCTATGAAAAAAGAAGATGCTAAAGCGAAAGCTGAGCAATACTACCTTTGGGCTCCATATCTTTGTAAAGAGAACTGGCAGGAAGTGTATCAAAGGGAATCTGGAGCAGAAATAATAAAATTAGGAAAGGAAAACTACAGTCTCAAATGGATTTGGCCCGTTATTGAAGGCAATATGGTTGGAATCTATTGTTCGCAAATCACAAAACCGGAACAATGTCCAAAGTACATTTTCGCTATCGGACAACAATTGAATACCGCCAACGCCAAATTTATAACAACGTCTGAACCTGCATCGCTAGCTGAGATTGAGGCTAAAGTAGAAGAAACACTATCCGGCGTACATCCGTTCTTGAGTAATGATTGGTTAAATCCTGAGCAATTAAAAACTGAACTAGGCGAAGGCTCAGAAGCGCTTAATGAACTCACCAAACACGCTGCCGATAAGACCGGCGTTGATCCAAGTAAAATGGTGTTGCATGGCGCCAAGGTTGTTACAACATGCAAGGGACTAATATGTATATTCAATGTACTGTCCGATGCTGCCCAACAGTGTTATTATGTACTTGCCGGAGGATTGCATTGCAATGGTCGCTTCGAGATGACTATATACAATAACATGGGAGACGTTGAAAAGTGTGATACAATTGTCAAAAATCATTACACGCTCGCCTTTAATCCGAGTATATTGCCAACGCCCTCTTATTGTGAATGGGCTTGGCAGAATAAAATATCCAGTACTGAGCACATGAATTTCCACGTTGCCCTAAAGGAAAATATAGCTAAAATGGCTCCTTTCACCATTAACTGGGAAGAAATGTATGCACAGAAGATAGTTTCAAAGCAATATGACGACGATTGTCGTAGCCACTACAAAACTGCTACCTACTTGATATACGGCTACAATGGCAGATTCTTCACAGCAGTTCTTCCGAAAGAAGTCAGCAGTTGGAAGAATATCAGTTGTAATGATGTACTTCACGTTAGCGGACTTAAGTTTGCTGAGCAGCTGCAGAACGAAATTTCTAGTTTTCACGTGCAACGCTTTACAAATCCAGTATGTATGAATTTACAAACTGAAAAATTGTTTTAAGTTAATGGCATTCAAATGTATTTAACGCCAACTAATTATACTTTATGGTTATTGAAAACTTCAATAGTTAATCATATAACTCATTACCTCAAAAAGGAAACCAAGTTCATTTTTAATTACTTAAATTTAACATACTAACCTCTAACAAATTAATATATCGTGCGCATAAGCACTATTAATTAATTTATTAGAGGTTAAAAAGGTTTTCATTTACAAATAATTGTTCCACATAAATCATATTACTAACTACACAAATATTATGTTTACAGGAGATGGGCATCCCCGCAGATTTAGAAAAAGTGTTTCCAAGAATACAGTTACAAAACATTACCGGATGGAAGGCATCTCAGATACCGGAAATATGTGATAATTGGATCGATAAGCACCACAGCGTTGCCGCCCCAATTACACCTCGCAACGCCTCCGCACCCACCGACTGGTATTACTTTTCCTTCCAAATAAAAAACAATGAGGCGAAGATGCTTGAAGACAAAGGCCTCATTAGCTACAAGTACTTTGGCGTTATTGTAGTTAACAAAGGCGAAGATGTTATAATTGTTGAAGCCAAGGGAAAGAAATCATGGTTCAGGACAGACACAGCCCAAGATATGTTCCGAGAGTTTCTCAAGAACGAGCACAACAGACGTGCATTTAACACTGGAAACAGTGTTGGTGTTTTCTGAAAACATGTTTATCGTATACCATTTTCTTTGTTCAAAAAGTCAAGATAAGAATTTCGGGCATGATTCAGAGAAAATCGTTTTATTTATTTGTTTGAATTTTTGACCTTTTCATAATAAATTCTCCTTCTATTTTAAACTTCTGCCTTACTAGTACAGCTTTTAAATCATAAGTACTGGATCATCAATTAGTATTTTTTTTTCCTCTTTGACATTTGCCTATAGGCCTGGTGAATGTTTGGTCCATGCAGGGTCCTCCCCACTGGACCACGGGCCTTGGGCATCAATCGGTAATGATTAATTCATTATCAACTGTTTGTTGTTGTTTCAATATCCATTAACTTTGGGATTGTGCTAATAAAAAATTAACATATTACAATGAGTGATAATAAGTCTATTTGGTAGTAATAATAGGTTAATACTTCCAAAAATATATAGTAAGGTAGCTCGTAATAATTCAAATGACATTAATGTAGCTGAATTTGTTTGAAAATAAATGATATATCTGAAATTACAACAAAGTATACTATTTTTCAATTTCAGTTTATCAATTTTTTTTATTTTGAGCAAGAATTAAAATTTGCTAATTAATAAACTATAGATTACATTGCAACCGACGTAAAGACATACCTTTGCAAACTTCTTCGGTTTATTTGTAAATGTGACTTTTTTTTAAGTATTTAGAAGCAAAAGATGAATTGTGAAAGTTAGCTGCAAGAAAGGAAGGAAGAGTAAATATGTTGTACACTATGCATACTACAAGTATTATACTATGTTGTAGAACTCTTCTCAGTTTTGCAGCAGAGGGCTGAAAGATTTTCGAAACTAAGTTGTAACTTAGATTCGGTTAAACGTAGGTTTATTTAATTCAATACAGCTAATTGACACGAATACTCAAAACCAGATAGAATTAATATTAAAAATTCACAAATTTTTACAAAATTAATGTCGATCTTGTTGTTTCAAACTTGTTCCCTTTGATGTTTCGCCGTTCTGAAGAGTTTAAATGTTACAGGTATATTGCCTACAACACTGCAGAATTTAAATTACTGCGTGGTTACGAAAGCATCGAACCATTCCGTATTAGTAACAACAAACTCTTTTATTAGTAGCGGAAGCGAAGCGAAAGCTACTTATGTTTTTGTCATTTCTGTCCGTCAGTCCGTCTGAACATTACGATTATTTCAGGAACTAATCAATGTATTCTAAATCTGTTTTTGGATATGAATTCCTTGATATCCGACCTGAATCAAGGTAATTTTTGTTTGACCGGAAGTGACCCTCTTTGGGGGCAAAATGCCAAGGTCAATAATATCGTTTTATAATTACATAAAAATGACTTCTACAAAAGTTGTTGCACTTATAAATGGGAACATCTTTTGTCGAGGTTACTTTTCTCTGTGGCCCTCCACTGACGCAAAAAATGATCCCTTGGCCTCCGAAATGACTTTTCAAAATCAAACCATACTTTTGCATGAAACAAAAAGTTAGATAAGCCAGATAAAACCGAGAGCCCCGTTTTACCCCTTGACTTTTAAATGACATTTCAAGGTTAAACACTAACAATGGGACCTCGCGTCGTGATTGCGTCGTATTGGCTCGAAATTAAAATCATGGATTCATCTAGTTCTAAAACTAACCCCTTACCTAGCTTTTCATGGCAATTAACTTTTTAAAAATTTCAAAAATAAGATTTAAAATTGTTTTTTAAGATCCCAGAAATCCTTATGGGTTTTAGCATGTAATTTTTGTGGTACCCCATTTGGAACTTTTTAGAAAATTTTAATTTCATGCAGGCATTCGATAGAGGGGATTTCTCTTATTACTGCTGAACTTCATGCAAAATTCAATTGCAAACACAAATTTGCAATTGTAAACTGGAGATGCAATTACAAAATGCAAATGCGAAATACAAAATGCGAATGCAAAATGCAAATGCAAAACGAAAATGCAAAATACAAATGCAAAATAAATATGCATAGTAATAAACAAATTTATAAAGCTACAGTGCCTGAAATTCAAAGTATCAAATGCAAATTAAACAAATTGCAAACATAAATTGGTAATTTTAAGTGTGCTATTTGTTTTTAACTTGAAGGAGTTTTAAATTGCATTTCCATTTTGCATTTGTATTTTACTTTTTTATTATGCATTTGTAGTTTGGGTTTGTATTTTTGCATTTGTATTTTGAATTTGTATTTTACATTTGTATTTATATTTTGTATTTATAATTTGCATTTGCATTTTACATTTGCTTTTTGTACTTCGTGTTTCAAATTTGCATTTAGTATTTGCATTTGCAGTTTACATTTTATTTTAAATTTGTGTTTTACATTTGACTAAAATTGTTATGAACTAGTAAATCTAAATGAAATTTTAGTGTTGGATGCTTTAGTCCTTTGAGTGCATAATTGAATAATAATTTCACCCAAGGCCCGTTGTCCGGGGGGTTAGGACCCTTGTCCTAACTTGGGTAGGTGCCGAGATCTAATCCCGGCACCAGCACAGTCAGTACAGTAAAAAAGTGGTGGTATGGTAGTTGTGAGTGGAGGCCTGGAAAGTTGCGGTTACTGAAAAGTTGCGGTTGTGGCTGAAGATGGGTCGGTATGCGTAAGCCGGTGCTCAGTCTCTTCCTAAGCAAGAGGCTCCTCGGTGGTCAACCCCACGTTCACTCCAGCAGAAGCCCCATTAGCTTCAGACCTCGGAACTTCCTCATCAACTAACAGGCCGAGACCACCCTCCCCCACCCACTAGCACACGCAAACATTGACCAGGCCTATAGGCAAATGTAAAAAATTTTTTCAAGCTACTCTTGCTACCCGACTTAACTAATACAAACTGGTTCATTAGGCTTTTTATATTCAATTCATGCAATTTTTTATTCATGCTCATTTTTGGGTCAAGGGGTCAATTTGGGAGTCAATGGGCGCGCAGAAAAGTGTTCGATACAAACAAAGCTCCCCCTTAGAAGAGGAACTTTTGTATAACTCATTTTTCAGTTTGCCACAAAATAATTTCGTTTACTTTGAGCCTTAACCCAAGCGGGTCACGTCCGGTCAAACAAAAATAAACTTGAACTGGGTCGGATATGAAGAAACTTGAAATCCGGAAATAGGTTTGAGATATATTGATTTATACCTGAAATTATATTACCAGTATAAAAGGTAAAATAGCACTAATTGTCATTCTCGCCTAGCGGCTCTACGACACGTAAATGAGTGGGTTGGGATATGGTAAGAAGGACTCAGGAGCTTAAATGTTTACAAATGTGGGTAGTCTTCTGAATTCTCACAAGGGTGCTGGCGTCGAATCATTTCCTTTTCCATTAATTGCAAGAGTGAAGTATAATCAGGAAAAGAGCATACACAAATTCAGAAGCTAGCCAATTTCTTAAATGTAAAGCGAAAGGTAAATGAGCGTTATTTGACATTTACGCAAAGCGGATTGGGCAGAGATAGGACGGAAGAAAGGACTCAATAACATATCTATGCAAATCGATCGAGTTCGTCTTCTGAATTCTTACAAGGCTATTCGGAAACCTATCCAAATTTTTCCGTATCCTCTCACCGTGTATTATCTTATCGCAGAGACACGGACATAAAGGTCAGAAGCATGGCAATTTCTTACAGGGGAAATCAAATAGCAAAGACTTTCTTGTAGCTGATCATAAGATCTGAACACAAGTTCTCAGGGTGGCTACTGGAGAGTGACAACACCAATGTAAAACATCAATTCCTTATTTAGAAAACCAAATACATAAATGCATTGAAACAGATTTAGGAGTGTTTTGATTACCGTTTGTTTACTTTAAATTTAAACATGACCTACTTAAGTTTCACAAAAAATTTTTACATCTTGTAACTATGTAGATTTTTTCTAAATTTTTATCAGACTCGAATTTTACCTTGAACTATCTACGCGCGGTTGGATAGCATCATGTTTTTCAAGTTTGAAAATCCCTGCATTCGGATTGGGCGATGATAATTTATGTGCACATTTTTGGATGAATGCTGTTCTACTAATATTTAAGCCTACAGAGTTTTATTTTTATGCTTGCACTACTCTACATGGTTTGCTGCGTACTACCTATCTTGTAGTGTTCTACCGACCTTGAAGTATTCTACTCTTCTTCAGTGCTCCACCTACCTTCGTTTTCCAATTACTAAACTAAGTATACTTCATAATGTTTAACTCTACATTATTTTGGTGCCTTATCTTTCTTTGTGTGCTCGGACTTGAATCTGCAATCGTAAGCAATACAAATACTCCTTACTGATTGGTTTATACCCGTAGCATAAAACCCAAAATGCGTTGGAAGCCGAAAATCAACTCCAGATTTTAATGGTTAATTTTGACATAATGGTGCGCAAATTCAATTTCACCTAGGATAATCTTTCGAAGATGTAACAGTTTTTTCTTGGGTTAGACCACATTAGGCTTAAAGCATTGTTAAGAGTAGCAATAATCCATTTACAAACAATTCGAATTTTTTTTTAAAATAATTATGTAAACATTTACAAGTTTTAGTGGTTGTAAGCCGCAAACCAAGTGTAATGCCGCCATTATACAGTCGTCAAAAATTCCATTTCTTGCCAAGTTGAAAATTTAGTGTTTACGGTTAGTTGCCTAACCCCACCCAGAATAGTACATTTATAGTACGTCCCCAATGGTCACGAAAGGACTTGGGTGTAAGCCAAAAGCCGAACGCAATTTTGCTGTATGCCCGCATTCAATTATTTGCTAGATTAAGCTTATGTTTCCGGTATGGGTTGTTTCTACTCATGGATGAATTATAATATGGTATTCAAAAATTAAAAATGACTGACTTGTAGTATGGGTTGTATTTTATGGATCATGTTTTGTTATCATGACAAACTTTTTTTTTCCTTTGCTTCTCTTCTCTCACACACGGTTGACCCACTCGATAAGAGAAATCCAAAATACATTGTGCCCCAACGAATATTCCGACATGCGGTAGGGCACTATCCCAATCCGGCCCCAGCGGTTTTGCAAAATTTGTTGAGGAAAGCTTTATAGATGTTAGTGTTTCTGTGTGAAGTTGTATTTACTTAGGTATTAGCATTAGTTCTACAAAAGATTAAGTTTGAATAACGAAGCAACCAAACAAGAAAATTGCCCCTTAACGAATTTGGTGAGGCTTCAATACATGATCATTACCTTCACAAACAAGTTTTGAAAAAAATTACCTACATTTGTCATCTAATCCAATCCAAACGTACAATTAATTTATTTGTTGTTGCGTTTCTTTTTTGCTTATCATCAGCTTGACACTAACATAACTGTCCATTTCCAACTTTTGCAAGCGGCGCTACTCAAGAATAGAGCAGACTAGAGTAGAAGATGTTGTTTCCACTACTTTGCATTAATTCAGATTTACTAAAAAAAACTATTGGCAAAATAATAATTACTTATTACGACTTCTGGTATATTGTAATTAAAAAATCATAAAAACTTAAATTAAAAAAAATTCTAGTTGTGGCTAGCTACAGTGTGAGGGGCAATAGAGTAGATAATGTACTACAAATTCATCCTATTTCATTTTTGACACCTTCCGTAATTTTCATGGTGTGAAAGAATGCCTTGTTCTGAAATTTTGAAAATCAAAACAAGTGTAAGAATCTGGATTGGCAAGTTACTGTCAACATTTTCAGTAATGGATTTTTATGTTTCATTTCATATTTGATATTGACATGTCATATCAACCGCATGAGAGACTTGATATGACAAAGCGCCCGTTTCAACCATTTTGTGGGTTTTAGTTTTGAGTGTATAAGAGATGCTCGTGGCGTTTTGTTTAGTTTTGCTTTTGCATCACAAGATTAATTATTTTAAAACATCTATTAGGTCTGGGAAAAGATACTTGAGAAGGAACGACTTCTCATTACCGATTGTATAATAAATTCAAACCGGCTTGAAACTGGTAATCTAACACAGTCATCCGCTCCGATTGAGCAAGGCACTAAGTTAACTAGAAAGAAAAGGCGTAAAGGCAATAAAAATACACAAACGGAACCAACATTGACACCTAAAATTACACCTCTCGGTCAATTCACCGTTAAAGATGTTCCTGGAGGCCGGCTCGTTGTTTCCTCATACGAGGTTAAAGGCATATTAGCACACTTTTTTTCTGCAATACTGTATGATGAAAAGTCATGTCGTGTAACCCGGCTTGGCAGCATTTGGAATACAGACAATCAAAGACGAGTTGCTTTGACAGAAGACGAAGCTAAGTCTCAAGCCGAAAATTATTCACTCTGGACGCCATATCCTTGTAAAGAAAACTGGCAGCTAGTGGATCAAGGCGAGTCTCGCGCAGAATTAATAAAGATACAGAATGAAGTCTACTCTCTGAAGTGGGTTTGGACGGTAATTACTGACAATATGGTAGGAATTTACTGTGGGCCAACGAAAGGGCCTAAACCGTTTTCCAAATATGTATTTGCAATCGGGCAAAAACTGGATACAACCAACGCCAAATTGTTAAAAGCATCTGAACCTGCATCGTTAGCTAAAATTGAGATAAATATTGAAAACACCCTATCCGGCGTACATCCGTTCCTGACAAAAGAATGGTCAAATGCTGAGAAACTACAAGCTGAACTAGGTGTTAACTCAACAGCGCTTACTACGCTCACTAATCTTGCTGCGAATGAGACTAAAGTTGATACAAGTAAAGTATTGTTGCACAGCGCCAAGGCTCTAACAACATGCGAAGGACTAATATGTATATTCAAGATACAACCTGATGCACATCAAATGTTATATTATGTACTTGCCGGAGGATTGTTTGTAAAGGAGGATACTTATGAGATGACCATGTACAGTAAAATAGGATATGTTGAGGATCCGTATGAGAAGTGTGATAAACTTGTCCAAAATCATTATAAGCTGGCTTTTAGTCCGAGTATAATGCCAACGATATCTTTTTGTCAATGGCCTTGGAAACATACGGCGTCTCCGGCCCAATACTTAGTTCCCTACGAGGTAATCAAAAATGGTATCGCGGAAACGGCTCCTATTGACCTCAATTTGCAAGATATATATGTTCAAAAGATACAAACGCGGATCTATGATAAACTTCTTGATGACTTCAAAATTGCTGTCTACGTTATCTACGGTTACAAAGGGAGATTCTTCACAGCAGCTCTAGAATACAGTAGAGAGAGTGAGGAATGGAGCTCTTTTCGTGTTAGCGGAATTATGTTTGCTGAGCATTTGGAAAAATATATAGATCGTTTTCATGAAGAAAATTTTGTGGGATCGGTACGTAAAACTTGAAATAATGCTCTTGTTATTGACATGAATGCTATTCTTTGATCGTTTTTTAAGTTTAAGAAATCCTAGTCTTGCAGAATATTAAAATATATTAATTCATATCATATATACATCGCCTAGATTAATCATGCCAGTAACAAAACAAAATACTATATTTCCAGTATAGCGGTATCTCGAGTGATGTACTGTCTGAGAAAGTATTTCCAAAAATACAGAAAGAGTTACCAAATATTACCGGGTGGGAAGAGTCTCAGATACCGGCGGTATGCGAAAAGTGGATTCTAGACGATTACCATGTTGCCGCTCCTACAACTCCACGCAATGCATCCGACCCTATGGAGTGGCACTACTACACTTTCAAAATCACAAGTAAACTCCCGGAAACGCTTGAAGAGCAGGGCCTCCTTAGCTACAAGTACTTTAGCGTTGTAGTCGTTAACAAGGGTGAAGATATCATTGTTGTTGAAGCCAAGGGAAGTAAGGCATGGTTCAGAAAAGATGTCGCCTTTAAAATGTTGCACGACGTATTTCTGAAGGACCAGAATATCAAGGCACTTTCGGAACTGTAAGCATCACACCTGTTTCCTGTAAAGGAGTTCACGACATATAACATGTTTTACACCACTTTTACCATGAGACTAGAGCACAGTTCATTTCGACAATAGTTCTCTTTTTATTTATTTAAAAACCGTTATAATTCTTGCCAAACCTCAGTTACGTTTTGAATATTTGCCGTTTGTAATAGCACCTTCTGGTTTTTATTGTTACTAAAATTGAATGATTTGCTCATGTTCTGCTATTAGTTTGTTATTGTTCCTACACATATTGCAAATAAAATTCTGTGGTGTGTTAATGTTAACCTTTTAGTTTCTATTAACAATGCATTCAAATTCTCAAATTGGTAAATTTTTTTGAAAATAAATCTATTCTCGAAACGTGCTTTAATACAGTTTTTGAAAATTAATTTGATTGATAACTGTTTTAAATACAATTTATAACTAATTTACTTATTTAAAACATTTAATTGATTTTACAACATTAAAATTTGTTTGAAAAACAGGCTCTAAAAAACTTGATGACATTGAAAACAACATCTAAAACTATATATAAATTTTTTAACTTCATTTAAAATGCAACGCTTTAGCATTTCAAGAGAAAAAAAATGTTATTAACTACCTTGTCGGCTTACCAAAACATGAAATTTAAAGTTAATGGTCAGTCACATTTGATGGGTGACAGGTTGTGCTGGAAACTTGGAATTAAGTTACGTGCATTATACTAGGGAGACCTAATTTTAATTTTTTTGCGTGACAAATTAAGGGCTTACAATCCTTTATTCTTCAATTGTTTTGACGAGACAAAAATTTGGTAAAACTTTATCCAAATAAAATGACGTTTACGGGTTGCGCAAGGTCATCAAAATTAGCCCAGATCCTTGTTTTGAAGTTAGCGGGGGTTAACACACAGATGACCACCAGGAACCAATAGACCTTGATTTTTTTTATACTTTACTAGCGAAAATTTATTTATAGCATGGAATTCATTTTTTTTTTAAATAACGTGGTTAAATTTATGACCTCTTGAAGGCGCCAGCCTTGGTCAGAGGTCACATAAAATCAACAACAAATCAACATAAATTCACATAATAAACTACACAAATATTTTATTAGCAGTATATCGGCATTCCTGAGATATAGATTTTGCAAAAGTATTTCCAAAAATAAGGAGTTGCCAAATATTACCGGGCGGATCGAATTTCAGATACTGGAGGTAAACAAAAATTGTATCAACCAGCACCGCATCGTAACCGCCCCTATTACGCCTTGCAATGCCTCAGCTCTCACCAACCTACTTCCTCTTTGAAATCACAATTAAAAACTCGGGAATGGCTTTCTTAGCTATAAGTATTTTAGCGTTGTTGTAGCTAACAAAGGTGAAGACGTCATTGTTGTTGAAGCTAAGGGGCAGCCAATAGCATGCTCCTAAAAATATTTACTATTTCGATACTATTTCAATGCACTTAGCATCCATCGCAATTCTCCCATTAAAAGTTACGCGTTTTCAGCACAATACTTAAAACGATTGGCTTAAAATTTATTATTAAAAATTTTTGTCAACATTTTAGGTTAGGCCAACAGTTATTTAATTTTAAGTTACCGTTTTCATATCACAAACCTGGCACCGATTTAAGGACTGTTTTATCGTAAATTTTATAGTTGAGTTCCGGCACTTATTTAATTGCAATTAATTTTTACCGTAAATTTCATAATTAGGTCTTGTATCAAAGATAAATGCGCGCTTTGGCTTCACCGAAATAACTTTGCAACTAGCATGTGTATTTTATATTTTATCCAAAATTCAATAAAAAAATAAAGTCTTCAAATAAAAATACGTGCCTTTGATACGAAATTTAGGACAAAAAATAGTAAGTCATTAAATAGGCGGTGGTGATCTAATATGAGATTTACGGTAAAAATAGTAATTTAATAAAAATGTGCCGTTGTTCTAATATAAAATATACAGTAAAAATGGTAAGGCATTTATTAGGTGCCGGGGCTCTAAGTTTATAGATGTACGTATACTTAAAAATGTAACAGCTCAGAAATGTTTTTTAGAACTGAAAGTAATCTGGAGCGTTTGGTAACGATACTGTCCTTAGAAAGTGGAAAAAGTAAAAGTAGATTGAGTAAATGACAGGAACAGAAATTTTTTGGGACTTTTATTAAAATTCAAGT
>VYYI01002048.1:0-16360 GCA_021029175.1 Bilobella aurantiaca
TCCAGCCTGAATTCTCCACTGACTTGAGTGAGTCAGGAGCACCCTTGCTTACCATCATTTCTCATGATTATTATACATGAGAAAGGGAGTCAAGGTGAGCACTATTTCTATGATTGTTCCAAGTGCATTGGCTCTGGGGTCTCTCGCTCCGCATAGAATGGAATCAGAGCCCCTTGAGCCGGCCAATAATAATGATCCAATACAACTCAGCCCCCCCCACCCCACCCTCCTCGCCTCTATATTTTCCATAGTTTTGCAAACAGGATAATTATGACAAATGTGATTGGCCCTCCTCCGCGCACCGCTCCAAATTTATTCCGCCGCTCCCGTCCTTGCCACATCATTGCCGTTCCTCAGGCTAATTTTCAATCAACTCTGTGTTCAATCTACCAATAATAACGGAGGAATGTCCACCTTTTCGTGGTGCACGCGTGGCGGATAGTGACGCATGTGCAATGTAATGGCTTACTCGCACTATAGTGTCACGTGTGCCGTACGGTGACCAATGCAATATGCAATGGCCCATAAGCAGTACAGTGACACGAGTGCAGTACGGTGACCTATGCAAAATGCAGTGACCCACTAGCTGTACACTGGCACGGTTGCAATATGGTGACCCATTCAAACCGCCATGGCCCACTAGCAGTGGTGACACGAGCGCACTATGATAGGCAATACAAAATGGAATGACTCACAGTTCATTGACGCATGCTCAGTGATTTCGGGCATGCGCAAAATGTCACATGCGCAGGAGTACATTACAACCCATTGCACCCTGGTGGTTCCGTACTACTCCAACCTGGTTCACACGTCCGCAGTACGGGAGTACGACGTTATAGCCTGGTGAAACCAAGGAATATGGTACCTGCTGCGCAACCGCAGAGTCCTTTAACTGTCAGAGTGGGTACAATGCATGTTTATGTACATACATGTACATAAATATCTATATAACGGTGTGAATTCCCACTGCGCTCTGTGGTACTGCCTCAGAATAAACCGCAGGGGAAGGAAGGGCCAATGAACGTTAAAAATCTGACACATACGCTTGACAGCTCTGGGAGGCCTGCGCATGACTGACTGGCTTATAGTGAGGAAACTTGCCCTTACACGGCTCAATCAAACAATGTCTCATTCTCCTGACACAGGGCCGATTCCCATGTCTTCGCCGCAACACCAATAATAATAATAGCAGTAATAATATAAATAATCAAAGTGAAGTTACAAACATGGGAATGTGGAGCACTCCGCTCCTCACTCTTGATTTCCGTGCAGAAATCCCTGACATACGCATGTCCACCTCATGTCATCCCAAATGATAGGATCTCTGTGAGTGAGGGTAGTGCCAATAATGGAAAGGCGGACAAGATTCTTACAAGATTCACAGCTCTAATCTAAAAGCTCTTACAATTGTGAAGGGGACGGACGGTGTGCTGCTACTGCTACCACCACCACCACTACTCACTCGTACGGACCTAGAAGGTTAGCAGGCGTAAAGTGACTCTCAGGCACCGTCATCACCTCACGCACGGACGCCATGTCTGAAAAGCTCGGGATAAATCGGGTCGAGTGACACAGAAAAACACATGGGCAAAAACAGCGTCACTCTTTCACTCATAACAAATCTGCACAGATCATTTAACTCGAAGCGAAATGGAGGTTAATCCCCTTGCCTCCCAGTCCATGCTAATCATCCCGTCAGTTATTGTTGCTGCTACTGTTGTTGTTGGAGGTGAAAATGGGAGCATGTGCACTAGTATTTTGACACTGTCAATCCCCCATGCTCACCCTTCATCTCAATTCCGAGCAATTGCATTGTACTCCTAACACCTTTGCCGCTGCTGTGTGTCGCACAACAAAGGACCAGTGGGTGCAGGGGCATGCGTGCCCAATCTCCCAAAATTCAAGAAATACACCAAGGTCGAGTGAACATTGATATTAAAATGAAACCATGCATTTTTTTGCGAATAAAAATTATGAATAAAACAGTAAGAACCACCTTGAGGCTGTTTGGAAATGCAGAACCAAATATCAAGTCCAGCACCGCGCGCAATGCAAGTTCTATCAATAACACCATCCGCTATGCCGAGTGTGCGTGGTATTTTTGGTATATGAAGTATGTATACGTATGCTTGTACATTAAGTGGAAAGGTAAATTGGTGTAATAAGTATGTGAAGGCATGTTATTATATTAAGCATACAAGTATATTGGTCCATTAAAAGTGGCATATTTTACTAATTAGAAAAGGGATGAGATACTTCTTTTCATTCACGAGGCGGTGCCGCTAGCCACTGTACTGTGAGCATGCCCACGGACCGTGAAGCCACATCTGATGACACGCTAATATAGCAACGTGACAACAATGATCATTTAGCATTTTACCGACTTTTAATGACTGACCGAGTTAGGCTCCCCCATCTTCCCCTACTCATCCTCAAAATCTGCCATATGTTTGACTGCCTCAAAGACATGGTCAAGTAATAATTGCTGTAATTGCAACCACGGCGGAGGCCCCGCTGACTCTATCCCATGAATGCATACATATATAATAATATATATACACAAGAGCAAATAATCCAAACTCCTATAAAGTAGAATACGAGGTCAATTTTTCCGTCGGGGGAACCAAGTTAGAAAAAAAACATGAGGGGATGATGATAAACTTTTCCTAACCTACTTCTCCGTCCTCACATGCACAGGAGAGGCCAGGAGCATCTCTGCAATGCAGTGCAGAAATAGAGATGAAGATGACGATGATGATGATGATGAGATCCATGGACCAAGGAACTGGATGCAAATAGAAGGAACCCCCCCCCCTTTACTCTATGGCCCACTCTATCATTACTCTATGATTATCATCAGTCCGCTTCGCTCACTACCCTCTCATCATCGTCGTCATCATCATCATCATCATCATCAACATCTCCACTTTCGCGGATGGAGAGCCTTCTTCTTATCCTCACCCTTGTTCTGTTGCTCCTCTTGTGTTGTTGTTGTTGTTGTTATCTTGGAAACAATATATGATCACCCCTGTGGCCATCACAGACGGACTTACTACCTGATAGGAATATCACTACTGAGAACCATTACAGGTGGGAGATGTATCTTTTGTGCATCCTTCTGTCCACAACATTGTCATTTCACTTGTTGTCAATTGACACAGAAAATACGGGGGATAAGACAATGACAAGGAAGCCGCGAGAGTGGGGGGAAGCATGCATAATATATAATCTCCCCACCAGTCCGCGCACCACAGCTCCTCCGGCCGGTCGGCTGGCCAACCAGCCAGCCTACCAGCCTCATCTGAAAAGCTCGAGTATATAATAGTAATAATAACAATAAATAATCATTCCCTCTGGCACACACGGAGGCTCACTGAGTTCTGGCACGCAGACACATACATAGGCGTACACACACGCACACACACACACACACGTAAATACGCACACATGCACACGCAGGCACAGAGGCATGCATACATTGCACAGATACACCGAACAGCCCCCTTCCTGTTCATCCTTTGAGTTAAATCCAAAACGGCCAGCCAGCAGAGAGATGCAGGTAGAAGGCGAGAAAGAGGATCTCGTTCACTCGCTCCTTCCTCTCCTCATCCTCATCCTCGTCCGCCTCCTCCTCCTTTGAGTCGGATACAAACTCGGATGATTTTTCAACAACAAAGTATTAATTTGCATCCCATTGGCCAGGTAGCTTTTTGTACGCGGAAGAATGGACCGCGTGTTAACAACAACGGCACTTTCATAGCTTCCTTCACCGTGAAGATGCAGACGTAAAGACATGCACACACAGTTTCACACACACGCTCAACCACAGATGAGCCAGTGATCATAATAATGAAGATCCATGCATGCACATACGTACAATCCCATCCAGGTGGAAGGAACAACACAGACGCTCTTCCCTCTCACAACCTTATCTCTGGGGTGAATCTGCAAGAAGAACATTATCTTTCCACTGCATCTTGAACGCCGAGCCAAGAACAAGACTGAACTAACCACTGTGTTTACGGTAGTAGTAGTAGTAGCAATGGTAGTAGTGATGGTGGTAATCCAATGAGCAGAGATCAACCTGCAGAACGGGGGGATCCCGTGTGTGTGCTCATATGTGTGCGTGTATCCACTCTGCATTGAAAACTGCATCCACTCCAGCGGACAAGTTGTACAGGTTAATTCGATCCTCCTAATTATTACAAACATCCCCATTTCGTCCTCGAAAATATACCCCATCGGAAAAAAAATTCTTTTTCTTTTCACACCAAGCAACACCGCATATTGTCTCACCCGGAACAGAACTGAGGATGTGAGTTGTTGTGAGCAATCGTGAACCCAAGAATCCACCACATGAGACATGATATGAGTTGAAATGTTGTGGTGGAAATTCCAAAAAAAGAAGCAAAAAAATTGCACTCTCCCAACCACCACCACAACAAGACCTGTTCTGGCTAGTCCCTGAACCATTAACGGAGTCATTAATTAAATGAAAATGGTGGAAAATAGGGTGACATGAACATGAAACTCGTAGTTAGTTCATACTGTGTAAGGCCGAAAATAATCATCCCCTTGAATTCCTTCCTTATTTGTAAGGAGATGCCACAGCTTTGGTCTGCGCATGTCCATAAGGTCTCTCAGATAACTGCCCTTTAAACTTTTTAAAGGCGGGAAGGCGGACACTTTCCCAACCGGATCCGTGTCTACTACACTCCTGACCAGCACAATGGAATTGACTTGGTTGCATGCGCATCACATTCATCATTCCACGACAGTTCATCACACAAAATAAAGTCTTCAAGAGGAACCACGAAAATGGCCGTTGTTCATATAAGAATAATAACAATAACGGAATAATTATTTTACATAGTATATCAAAAGTCTGTCAATTCTTAATGGATGATTACATGGGCGTACATATGTTTTTAACCCTCCGTCAACTTCCTTTCATTCATTACGCATGCTCAGCACGACCCCATAGGTGTCTCACTCAGGTGTCTCATATTTCACTCTGTGAACCAGGAGCCAGGCGCCATTGTAAGGTGAAGTCGTGCGGGACACGATTTAATTGTCACCGCGGCCAGCGAAGTGGTGGCTCAGGCTCTCAGTCTGTCAGCCGACTTACCCGACCGTACCATCCCGTTCCCATCGGGCATGCCCAGTCATAAATCATTCGCGCGCAGACAAAATACATTGTGGTACACCCCCTCCTCCTTTTCTGCTTCCCGATTAGTACTATCTAGTTCAACCCGCCTCCTATAAATCGTGTCCAAATTTCGTGTAACGGTACGCGGCTGCACCTGCAAATCTCACGCCCCCAATGGACCCGCGCATAATGTACCCTCCAAACACACTTATTGCGAATAAACTGACTGAGAAATTTTCTACGGCAGTATATAAAATCTTCCGGTTCATTTTTCTACAATATTCTAATGGCTCGCTCTCGGGCACAGGCCGCGTAGGCTCAATCAACACAACAGGGAGAGGCGCAGAGACTTCTGTGAGCTCTGAACGGTGGGATTGGACGAATGCAATCCAATGGGGCAATTCATCCCTCCGTGTAATGATGATGATGATAATAATGATAATGATACGATGAGGCTCACACATTGCACACTGCTACACACATACAGAGAGGAGTGAGGGCGAATGGTGGGTGACGAAATAATAAGTTGACGACATTGTCTTCCCTCCGAGCTAGTGAGAGTGTACAATTAGTGCTAAAATCACGCATTTATTGACCAAGCATCCCCGGTATGTACTACACGGGCACAAACATGCAGTACCATTGGCCCGTTATGGCCTCTTCAGTACGGTATGTCCTACAGTTCATATGGGCACAAGGCACAACTGTTTTGTTATTGCAGTTGTTGTTACTCCTACTACGACTGCCGTCCTCCTGATGATGAACGTTGGCCTATTGACGAATCATAACTGACTGACTGTGTGACTCGCTACAGTAATGGCTCCGAGGCGAGTGGGTAAGTATGTGAGAAGAAACGTGTGACCGAGAATAAAATGGAACACGGATTCTCATTGAAAACAAGAGTTTTCCTTCCCACTCTTATTATATTGTTATTATTGTAAGAATTCCCACTACTTGTCCCTACGGTGCTTTTAACTCCTTCCTGCCGAGGATTAGCGCAGAGAGGTCGAAGGGTTACCTTTCAAATGCTTCTAAATTTGGCACCCTCAACACTGCTGCTGCTGTGAGTGGAGGCTCCTGGACTACACTAAAGCTAATACTGTGGCACAATTGTGAATGGTAAAAGGAGAGTTTCTTCTCCAGGTGGGACACTTTGAATTGACTGGAAAATCAATGGTGATCATATGAATGATGTTGTAACCAGTTTTTCAAATTCAGATCCCGCGCTTGAATGGACAGTAACTTTTCTTTATAGATTGCCCCATTCTAACTGATGACCTGATGAGCATGTGCAGTTGGAAATCCCAGCTCTTACTCGTTCGCACAAGTGCACACATGGGAAGGCTTTAATAGAACACATAGCAATAGCGCTTACCTTCAAAGGGAATCCAAATATGCGTTCCGAAGTGAATAAAATCCAAAAAAAATTTGATTTTCTCCCCAAAAATTTAATCACAATTTCACAAAATATCCGATTTTTCCCAAGGGGTAATGGGGTGCCTGATCCCAGAACACATGGAGCTAGACGGGGTTCCAACTCTTTGGGCTCTCGTTCATTCACCGCCGAAACTACACGGACACAAATTCACCAAAAAACACGAAATCTATCCAATACTAATATGGGCCTCACAATTTGAATTCCTTTCTCAATTCTCTGCGAGCGGGCTTTGGCAAATCCTAGCAAAAAAAAAACTTTTTTTGGAGTTCACACAGAGTACTTGGAAATTTTAGGCAAATTATTTTTGTTTTGTGAGAAAATCTCTTGGTTGGAAAAAAAATATGGAAGGTCGGAATTACGGTTGATCAGAAATGATAAGGATGATAATAATGATTATGTTGGCTGGGGGAGTAGGAAATAGAAGGAGAAGAAAGTGTGAGTCCGGAGCGGATAAGGAGAGCGTCTTTGCCAGGCCAAGTACCTGTTGAAACTGCCCCAGTCGAGAGGGTAAGCAAGCTATGGGTTGGCAGGACACGACGTTCACACCACCACCACCACTACCACTACTACCCCTTGCAACAGGTAGTGGTGTATAGGTGCGCCCTGTGTACCCCCACACTCTGCACACACACACTCACACACAACATTATGAGTCAGGAAGCTATACAGAGTCCGGAGCTCATCTATATGGCAAGACTTTAATATTGCTGCCTTATGGCACATGTAATATTTTGGCCAACTCACTTGGCTCACTCAAGACACACATACACACACGCACACATGCAGCAAACACATACGGCTGTAGAACATTTGTGCAAAGTTTGATGTGCATATTTCTCAGCTCCCACACTACAGTGATAACAAGATGTGTATGTGAGCGTATGTTCGCTTGTGTCAGTTTCTTAGCGAAATGTGTGTGTGTGTGTGTGTGAGCCTACGTGTGTATTGCCATATGTGTGCTTGTATCTATGAGCGAAATTTTGTGTGTGCGCAGGTGTGTGCGTGTGCCTGTTTGGGAGCAAACGTGTGTGTGACCACATGTGTGCGCGTGTCTGTTTGAGGGCAAATGTGCATGTGAGCCAGTGTGTGTGCCCGTGTGTGCGTGTGTATTTGATAGATGTAATTTCTCCTTGGAGTCCCCACAGCTCCGTTCACCAAGTAAGAGGATATATGAGCGCAGAGCTTATAACTGTTATCATAACTGCGAGCACCCCACGTCCCCCAGCCATGTCTCTCTCTCTCTAACTCCTAAGAGAATATATTATTTACTCTCACCCTTTAAAACTTATAGGCACACAATTGGGAGAATGGAGCAGTTGTAATTGCCGTATAAACGTTCCTCACGGATGTATACCCATAGGTTCCCCTCACATCGTCCAACGTAAACTTGTGTACTAGTGCGACGAGTATACGTACACCGCCAGCCCTCTCCTGCTTGTGTCCACTACTACTGCAGACTGCTCCTCTGTGTGCGGACTTAATGGGAGTCACTGAGAGTGACCAGCTCTTGGCTCATTACCCAACTTGCTGTTGTTGCTGTTGTTATTATTATGACTTGAAAGCAAGTGAGAATGTTGGAGAGGGGAACACTATCACCACCTCATGGGAATTTGAGTCATAATCCACGTTAACCAAGACATCATCATGAGAGGCTCTTCCATTGAGACGACACAAGTCTTTTTGCGATGAGCACATTTTACCGGAATTTTTCTCTTTCGCTTGATCCATAAGTGTTGCGTCGCATGAGGTGAATAAGGGAATGGGTTGAAAACGCTGTGAAAATTTCCCCATGGCCGACTGCGGGTGAATCATTTTTTGGCCGGTGGGGAAGAGGATGATGGTGGACCTTTTTTGGTCAGCATATTTCTCTGGATGGAACTCTTGTGACTCCTCGGTCAGTCACGCTCTCGTTAATATGCCCAGAGATTACTTCATGCCATTTGGGGGAGTGCGGTCCTTTAATTTAGGAAATCACAAGAGCTAAGCAATTAACCAATCAGCTCAGAGTAATAGCGTGTATGTGAAGACAGGAGGGAGCAAAAATGGAGGATTCAGAATTTCAGTAATGAATGGGACACATTGGGTATACTCCGTAAGTTTTTGAATATTGGGAAAAAATTCCAAATTCATATTTGTACTGCACAGGTTTCTTAAATATTAGGGAAAATTCCCAAAATCATAATCCTAATAATGTTTGCGATATCCTTGCAAGACATAATTTTCGTACGAGTTTTATGTTGAAGTATGGCCGTTGAAAGCATGTGCACCCTCAAATGCAAAGTTGGGAGCCTCCGACACGTGGAACATAAAGTCCGTTCACTCAACAAGTTCATCGTCACCATCATCATTTGAACTCTCCCTCCCCCAACCCTCATCTCCGTCCGTTAGCACGAGTACGGAGCTTACGACCGTTTTGATGACCAATTTCTATTTCCAAGGTAGAAAATATTAAAACCGAGTCGTAATCATACTATTAGCCTGTATTCAAATGCAAACTCTTGTTATCACTACCACCACTGTAGCAACTCCACGACCACTACCATTACCGTTAACACAACAAATCGCATGGGATTCCTCTGACCACTCTCGTGGAAAAAGTCCACTGCGAAAAAAAGTCAAAACTTTTGATGGCTATCTTTACGATTTTGAATTTCTAGGCTAAGGAAATGACAGTAAAAATTTACATTCATCTCCTCACCGCTGCTACTTACGCCTTTCTCACGAAGCTCAGGACGATTAAGAGTTTTTTCTACAGACACACAGAGGCACACACGCACCTACACACTTACACACACGACCATCCTAGTAACTAATGAGGGCGTTACGGTCCTAATGTCCCCACAACCCATGAGATATTTACTGCGAGAAACCCAGGTTGGAAGTGTCACTAAACTTGAACCTCCACAGGGTTTGCGGGTTTTGACGTGAACTGCTTCCGGTGCTTAAACGGGACTGACAACGTGTGTCTGTGTTTGTGTGTGTCCAAAGGGTTCGTATGAGTATGACTGTGTGTCTAAGTGTGTGTACGGGTATGTGTCCCTGTCTAAATCTGTGTATGTGTGTCTGTTTAAATGTGTGTGTGTGTGTGTGTGTGGGGAAAAAATCAAAACCGCTCCTGCCCTCCTTCCATAACCTGTCAAGCCGAACAGAGCCCCACAATCTTACTTATTAGCTCCACTACCCTGTACATAACTACCGTCAGCGGTGGTGGTACACAGCTCTGAGGTCGGCCGTCTTGCACCATTCCACATTGTTTAAATTGAGTCAGCAGAGCCGATGCTGTCAGGGATTGTAGAGGATTGTGAGCGAGAGCGGCGGTCAGCGCACGTGTGTGAGTTAAGACGTGTACAATGGCCGACACGGGTAATTAGCCCTCCGGTCCCGCACGGATATGCTTATGAGCTTCTCTCACTCACTCACTCACTCACTCAGTCAAGGATGAATAGTTCTTCATCCACGTCGTCCTCGTCACTCCTCCTCAACCGTACCGTCATTACAATTCCTCTAAATGGACGCAATTTAACAGGTGAAAAATATGTATGCGGGGCTACCGGAGGGAAACTGGGACCGCCGGCGGAACAATGTCCCCACCGCTTGTACACAACAGCAGCAGCAACATTAATACATCAAAAGAATGTCCATTGGTTGTGATTTATACCGGTCGGGCCGGACGGCTCATGTACATGTGAGTCTGTGTGTGTGTGTGTGTGTAGGTGATTTCATATGCGTGTGTATGTGCTTGTGTACGAGTGAACACTTAAACTGAGCTAATGATGACCGTATTACTCGGCGGCAGGGTTGAATAGAACAGAGGCTTTTTTTTCTAAATTTAGTTCAACTCCATCTCGTCATCGTCATCAACATCATGAATCATGATGATCTTCTTTTGAAAAGATCCAAATTATTTTTTTGGCACCTCCGGTCCTGCTCCTGGTGGAACTCTCCCTTTCGCCCGGCTCAATGCAACCGGAGATGAAACAAAACAACTGATTTTACTCTCGCCCACTTCCACACACACACACACAATACTTACACGCACTCGAGTACACTCACACCCACACACACACACACACACACACACACACACACACACACACACACACATGCTGCCATGCTCAGATACCCACATATTCAGACACACAAACACACACATTAGTTGAATGGATGACACTTGAAAAAAATTGATGAGGATTGAATGAAAAAAATGTTACAGGCGCAGTGAGTGGCTTGGAGACGACGACTGTAGTTGGGAGGCGAGGAAGACGAAGAAGAAGAATGACTGGACCAGTCAACTGTTTTTTCCATTAGCTCTCATTTCTCTGACGAGGAGAAGGATTGAGAACAGTGTCCATCCCATGGCAATCCGCACCACTCCATTGCCACCGCTAGCCACTTGTTAAATGGCCAACTTCAGAGAAGAGAAACAATAGAGATGACCGATCGGAATGCATCATGACTTTTTCACATACGCACACATACACACACACACACTCGCGTCCCTTCCAGACACTTGTTCATCCCCAGGAAATCCAATGAGCCACGAGTGGCGGAGTGAATTCCATCAAACATCCAGTCAGTCACCCTCCGCATCATCCCAGTTCAAACTCTTCCCACACAGATACAGAACAAGTCCAAGATTCGTTTAGTAGTTTATTTCCCCCAAAAAACATTTACCTTATTACTCACATCATGCTACCGGTCAGGACGCCTACCATCCCCGCCGGCCCAACTGCCTTCCCAGTCAGCACAAGCCCACCGTACCTTCCACATAACAACCAAGAAGTCCCTGCCCCCATCCTGACCCGGCTTGAGGTCCTTGAGCTCGTGTCAGTAATGTTCAAACACGGATTCTCATGTCATCAGCACATGGTAAAAACCAGAGAGTTCACTCAAATTCCTTCAAAGCTCATTCGCCTTCCGGCCATTCATGATGCTGTTAGCAGGATCTTTAAATGCCAACAAGGACTTCCTTCCACGGAAAACAAGAGTGAGGACAAAGGTGGTGCTCGCGCGCGCGCGCGCGCAAAATTCTTCCTCTTAAACTTGTTACAACGTGGTAGGAAAAACGGAGGAGACAACGCTGAGGTTCGGGACGAGATGAGGAATTGGTACGCAGAAGGGGACGGAATCAGGTTAACGTTGACATGACAGGAGCCTCTATTCTGCGACTGTGAAAAGTGAGTAGGAATCAAGCTGATACGATCGTTACTCTCCATCCTGCCCTTATACGTGGTCCAACTTAATTACTCCCAGACAAGTTTTAATTAGCTGTAGTTCACGGGAAAACTGCTCCCTGACAACAATTCTGTCTCATAGTCCTGTCCAAGCCGTGTGGAAAGTCACTGGTCACAATCACCGCTACGCATACTCATTTGTCAGGTATCTTTACACCTGAGCAGCAAGGATGGCAAGCCAACTTCATGAGGACCGACACGGCAGAGACTATAATAAATGCCGATTTCCTGCGAATTTGCAAACCCGGAAAGACAATAGGCCTAATTAAAGCTTGACTACTTGACCAGCAGCCAAATACTGTGTGTGTGTGTGTGTGTGTGTGAACTTGTGTGTGTGATTGTGTGCTCGTATAGGAGTGCCTCTGAAGTGAAAATTTTTCACAGCCTTTTCCACACGGCTCTGACGAGGCACGTCTTAACTTATTCCCCATTGTCACTTTATACCAATAGCCCAAATAATTGGACTCCAACAATATAATGCCAGAGAAGGAGGAGATGGAGAGCTGAGCGGGAGGCTAATAATAATATGCCATGTGCTCTAGTGAGTCGTCCAACTTGTGGCAAGGTGGAGGAAATTAGAATTTTTTTTAAATTAATCCCAGGAGGAGGAGAGAAAGTTCCTTTTGTACGCTACATTTGCAAAAATTATCACGCCGCTCAGTCCTCACTCATTGATTCAGATCTCCTATGCTTCCTCCTCAAATAACCTGTCTTGCCATCACAGAGACAACTCGACATGGTGGATTGGAAATCAAAATGACAATAAAAAATTAATAATCAAAAAGGAAACCCAAATAATTTAAGTTTGTATCAAAAAAAAGTTACAGTAGTTTCACATGTTTGTCTCCCAGAAAAATATTGTGAATTCACATGTGGATCGAAAAAAAGCCACAGAAATAATGAAAGAAAATTACATCCAAGACGTTCAAATTAATTGTAATAATAGTGCAAAATTGCGCCCAATGAATCAACACCAAACATGATAATTCAAATCTGTATCAAATGAACCACGGAAAATATTACTAATTTAAATCTATATCTAATGAATCCATACAAAGTATTCATAATTAAAAACTGTACCTAATGAATCCACACGAAACATTATTAATTCAAATCTGTATCTAATGAATCCACATAAAATATCAATAATTCAGATTTGCATTCAATGAATCCATAAAAAACGTAAAATTTAAATTTCTATCCATTAACCCAGAAAAAGTATAGCTCATTCAAATTTTTATACCAATAAATTCGGGAGGAATAAATCCAATTCAAATTGTTCACTCAACACAACTATCTCACCTCTTCATCAGCGCAGCACGAATTTTCCCATAGATGCCCATTCCGTTCACAAGGAGGATCCTTGCAGTGGCACTCACACACTTTTCCTACACTAATGGAAAACTGCTGGCGCTACTCCGAAGTCCGTGTTGAAAACCCGCGCTTTCAACCTCACTAAAATGACTAGTTTAAGAACACTTTGTACAACGCACTGCTGATGACACTTTTCTGCTAACCAGCCCCGGCCTGCCTCCCCCAACAAGTGAATTTTAACTCAAAATGAGAGTCCCAACACCCAAGTCCGCACGAAATAAATTTCCCAAAAACAATCTACTTCACTATTCCCATTTCTACCGTTTTAAAAAAATTATCCCTTCCGAGAATCTGGCTGTAGTCCGCCGTCGTCAACAACACACACTAACTCACTCGTTAAGGTGAAACTTGATGAAATGCAGAATATTTTGACAGAATCATGGGGGATAAATCCGTTATTTGTCCCTCTCGTGAAATACTACTTTTCTCTTACAAAATCCTCTCGTTTCTCAAAATTTAGTAATAATGTCTTCTGGGCGACAGAATCTCATATCCCCACCGCCTGGGATAGGATCACTGTCAGCACTAACTCGGCCGGTCTCTGGAAAGGTGGATCTTCAGCCCGAGGTGGAATAGAAGTAGGCACATTTTCTTTATTATAATGAGCCTCAATATTTACATGAGGACAGGAGGTCGAGAGGCTGTGAATTACCCACAGAGAGTACCAAAGAGTGCTACTTCCCTTGAATGAAAATCAATACTAATTGCTACCCCCCACCCTTCGGCCCGCCTCACATCTGCATGTCCGCTCGCCCAAAGTTAGCCTGCCGAACATCGCACACATACGCACACAATCTTGCACACAAACACATGCATGGACACATGGCAGAATGATGGCAGGAGCGCTCAGCATTATGTCACCGCTGCCACCTGAATCCCATTTATTTTACTCATGCAAATTCATGGGAAAAGTGCACTGGCGTTGTCCGGTCAGTGGAACGATTTTAGCAGACCATGCAATGTATGCTAATGAGTTGATTAGAAGCTCCACAGATTTCCATCGGAGTCCGTTGTTCTCTGTAGAATGAGTCGAGGGCGACGCTGAGTAATTTTACCATGTTTACCATGCTATTTGTTTCCACTACTGTGAGATAGATATCACTCAAGTTGGCATTGCCATTTTTTAGACACTTTTGACTTTTGACGCATGTGGGATCATTCTGTGGGGCATGATAGGACCTTGAGAGTACTGCGGCGGCGGAGGGTTTGATGATGATGATGATGACGACGACAATAATGTGAGATGGTTCACTCAACATTTGGGACGCGCTCAGGGGGGATTAACGTATTCATGAACCGTGTGATTCTTAAAAAAGCCTCTTTATGGGGGTGTCGCCATAATAAGGCACAAATCAACGGCTCTTAGATTACTCACCAGTAGTAGGTCTATATACTAGGAGTATTACTAATAGTGAAAGTCCTGCAGCAGTGGCAAGGGGACAGAAGACTTACGACATGTTAAAAGTGGCTCTCCATGTCGTAATAGTTAATGAAGGAACTCTCTGCGTAGTTCAAGGTGAATTTGCAAAGTTGAGGGATTTACCGCTGCTCTTCCAATTTCTAATGAGTGTGGGCGGCGGGGGTGCATGCTTGTGGGTGAGTGAGCTAATGAGTGAATGAATGAGTGAATTGTGACAAATTCCACTGATAAAGGACTTACATGACAACATTATTGCTCAACTGCTCAGTACTGTGTACTGTAGGTACCCGGATGGTGGCTGAGTGTATGGATGTGCCTTTTGGGAAAGTGCATGGTCAAGGGTGTCACTGTCTAATGAAGTGATAGAGCGGAGGGCGGCAAGGTCAAGTGATTGTTGTTCTTAGAGTGGTTTTTTGGGGAAAATCCAATGTATACAGTGTACACGCAGATCCCACCCGGAATCGAGTTTCCACTTTTCCACACGATAAGTTGGATTTACTCGTATGTGCAATATGATGAGATCATCATCCATAACAGGTCCCATCCGAGCTCCTAATCGTGTCAAGGACGGCCTCATTCCTCCAATTGTACATCCTGACCTCATTTTTTTAAAACGTTTTTTTTTTGGGAGAATCCAAAACAGAACGTTGAATGAGGTGGAACGTTTTTGATGAACTCATTTGTTGTCACCGCAATCAGAGTAGAAATACAGCCATCTAGGCTGATCAGTCAGGGCTGATGACTGATTTTGTAACTTGGAATCTGACGTAGTACATGCTTTCCGCGTACTGAGTCATGAGCCTAACAAAGTTCGAGTGGCTCGGATCTTTTCCCACATAATTCAAGTCCCTCAGGCCATGAAGTCTTAACGAATTGCAGTATGGAAATGTGTATTCGGGAACCGTGGGTTCCGGTCCAGTGCAGGATGGCAAGTCTGCAAAATATTATACTGATTTTCGCAAGTTATCCGCGTCACAGGTCCCTCAATCCGACATCGCCGCGACGATTTCACACCTCAACATTGTGACAAATGGCCCGCGTCACAGGGACGATTCCAAACTCCGACAGTTTGCTAATTATCTTCTTTACAGGGTCGATTTTAAAATCTGAAATTTTCCTAAATTATCCGAATCACAGGGACGATTTTAAACTCTTACTCTGTCAGTCTGTCGTAAAGCTCTCAGGATGACTCCACCGTCGCCGCATATGATTATCGTTACAGGGTCAATCCCACACTGTGACATAGCCGGAAATAAAGTGCCTTGCTTGTTCGATCAGTACAGAAATAATTATCGTTGTGAATGATCCTAACCAAATGTAATGATTTCCCTCTAAGCTCGGCTGACTCCGTCAGTCACTGCAAGTACCGAATGTGAAACCCATTGGCTACGCCAATACTCCCAAAAGTCTTTCTGTAGCATCTACTTAACGAAGTACATACGGAAGAGTCAGATAAGTCACTACCGGTCCTACCGGAAGTATCTTGTAATCTAATTGGCGGAACGACCCTTCGGAATATCCCTTTCGTGGCCATGCAAGAATCACGAAAATGGGGATCGGAGTTATACCTGTCAATAACATGAAATAATGCCGCGTATTCTGATATGTACGGAGCTGCATAAATGGCTAGTTTAACTTAGCAAACTCGATGAGATAGACGAGGAAAGCAGTTGGATTTACATCCTCAGTAAGGCCGACAATTATTACGGCCCAGCGGTAGCCTAAATGCGCAGTTCAAAGCTGGT
>VYYI01002049.1:0-16352 GCA_021029175.1 Bilobella aurantiaca
TGTCGCACCCTAAAACCTTCTACAAATCCATTCGATCTGCCGTTCATGCTTGGTACTTTGAGAACTACATACCATCTTCAACTCAGGTTGCCATTTTAAGCAAATGGATGGTTAAGCCGTTAAGGGAAAAAGAGTTTCCTGAAGGAAACTCTAGCTCCGGTACATGTTCTGATTAATTTGGTAGGGTTGTGGTTGGGCAAAATAAAGTGCTCGTTCCACGAGACCAAGTTGTCCTTATAGTTTAGTGATTGTAGAATATCAAATAAAATCTGGTTTTACCGGTTCAGTGTTTCGAACATCGAATACGACAAAGAAGTGAGTACACAGTACATCTAACACATTTTGTTTATTTTACAAAAACATTTATTCCAAGCGTTTCATTTATTGGCTAAATTAGCAGACTTCGAGCAACCGCACCGCTTCCATATGGACATGGAGTTTTCACATGAATTTTGCGCATGTGCGTAAATTGTTAGTATTAGTTCGTTTTTTTTGGCAGTGCACTTTATATTTATTCCAAAAATTTCATTCGTGCTTATAAGGTTGTATAAGCAAGCGCGTCCTCAACGCCATATCCGTCTGCATTTGAATTGAGAAAATTTATGTTTACCAGAAATTATATTTTGTAGTGGCGTCTGTCTTGATCGGTCATTTCTGTTTTTTTTTAATCAAATTCATGTTTTAAATGTTATAATTTGCACAAATTAATTTAAAAGAAGCATTTTCATTCTGACTTTTGAATTATTAGTTTACAATAGATTTCATTATTTGTGCCACATACTAAGTATAGGAAAAGTTCATGCAGCATTACCAATATTGCATGTATAACAAATTTGTTAATGACACTTCGGACATGTTGGACTGCCCGATCTGTCGAACATCGAATAGGAGATTTGTCCATTATGACTGAATGACTCCGAAACAAAACTCACAATGAACAATCAAAACATCTTTCGTAAATTAGTATTGTCAAAAACAACATTGCCTATTTGCAGAAAACAAAAACACTGACGACAATACTATTTTCTCAGTGACAAAGCGCGTACAATTTTGACGCGTTCCGGGTCCGAGGTTT
Organism: Bilobella aurantiaca; assembly: GCA_021029175.1. Classification (NCBI taxonomy): domain Eukaryota; kingdom Metazoa; phylum Arthropoda; class Collembola; order Poduromorpha; family Neanuridae; genus Bilobella; species Bilobella aurantiaca. Next base: position 1,076 of record VYYI01002049.1, read on the forward strand.
TTAAGTTGTTGTATGTTCTCAGGAATAATAACGCCGGGTTTAGACTAGTGCCTTTTCCGTTCCGTTTCCGATGCCATTCCTGTTAACTTTCCGTTTTCTCGATTTATACTTGATTACCCGTTCCGTTCTCGTTTCCATGGAGGAAAGGACGAGGAACGGAAGCGGAAAAGCAAGCCTTTATACTTGGCTTTTCCCGTTCCTTTCCTTTGCCATTCCCTTTCCTTCGTGCCATTCCGTTCCTTTCCTCCAGCTGAGCTCTATTCCCGAGAAGGGAACGACGAAGGAAAGCAATGTTTACAATATTCAAAATGACGACTGATGAGTCCGAGGATAAATTAATTGAAACTGTATGGAAACATATGTCCCTTTTTTTAATTTTAAATATTAAATTAGTAATTTATAGCTATTTCATAAGCCATACATAGCCGATCTGTCTGATTTATGTACTACAAAGTTTTTTTTTCTACAAAACCGAGCCGATTGTCTTTAAATATTGTGTTGGGAAGCGCACAATTATTCAAATCGCTGAAACGAAATTTTTTAGATTTTCAACCAAATTTCCTGCGGACATTCATTTGATGAATTGACACTGGTAATGAGGTGGCTGGAATTTTGCTAAACGTCAAGGAGGCCCTTCCCAATTCAAGAGTAGCACTGACCAATCAAAAAATCTCGGATAAGCCCATCCTGGGCAAAAGGGAGCGGAAGGTCAGAGGTCAATGACCAAATGACTGCCAATTAGGGCACACCGGGCCACATGCCACTTTTTACCAAAAATTCCTCGTTTTGATTTTTTGAGCTTATTCCCAAAGCAATTTGCTTTGTTGACGCCATTTTGTTGACAGAAAGGCAGAGGAATTTTGATTTCGATTTAGACAAGGTCGCTTCGAGCGAAAAGGGAAAATGAAATTGAATGGCACTGGAACGGAATCGGAAAGGAACGCTGAAAAAGTCTAAATGCTCGTTAGGGTACAGAATCAGAAGGGCAAAGGAATCGGAACGGAACAGGAAAAAGTCTAACCGAAGCGTAAAACTCAAACTCAAAATAATTACAAAGATAACAAAAGTTGTTTCGAATTCTGTAAAAAGGTGTATAAAGTGAAAAAAGACATTCTAAATTTTATAATTTACATCAATTAACGCTGTTTTAAAAACTGCCGATATGTTGAATGGCATGGATCGCTTGTGCTTTTTTCTTTTTTAAGATTCAATAATTATTGTAGTTTCTCTTTTTAGACGTCATTTTTTTTTAGACGTCTTTTTACTTTAGACCTCTTTTGCTTTAGACCTCTGTTGTTTAGACGTCATTTTTAGACGTCTTTCTTTTAGACCTCTTTATTTAGACCTAATGGCCTGCTTCCAACTAGATGGTTTGTATGGTTTTTATATGGTTAAGATTTTAAGTTAAGATTTCCACCAAGCAGCAGCAATTCACTCAATTTCTCTTATTACAAATTGGTTGAGAATTTAATAATAGAATTAGATTTTTTTTTTTTTAGAATTCAAAATTTCAGAACATTTAGCTGATATTGAGCAAATCCAGCATCCTCGGGTGTCTGTTGATGAGATCTTTAAATTCCTGGAATTTGTCAACAGCAGCTCGATTCCTACGAAAAAATTTAAAAAAAATTAAAAAAAAAACTAGTCAACATTTTTATTAGTAATCAATATTATGTAATTTAATATTTTAATATTTATTTAATTTAAAGTTATTTAAGTACAAATACCGTCGGAAAAATTTGATCGCAATGTCTTTGAGCGGCATTGACTGCGTTCCACTTCCAATTTCATAGAGATGAATGCACGTCTCCAGATTCAATTGACATGAACACAATTTGTCAATGCACTTGTCCCGGAGACCTTTGACCACAAATTCTTCTCCAGCAGAAATCAGTTCCAGCACAAGGCCAATGTGCCCTGGAGCGATGTCCTCTCCGTAAACGAATTTGAGCAGCGTCCGAATCGTCTCGACGCTGTATCTGCCCGCTTCGATTTCAAGACTAGGTGACATCGTGCAGCGCTTCTCAAAGTGGGCACTCATCGCTGAAACCCCAAAAGCGTGATAAGTTCCGCTGTAGAATCGATTCGGCTTCAATAAGTCACATGACTTTTTAAACATCATTTTCCTCACCCGACAGTATGACAGCATGGACGGGGGACTGAAAAACAATGGTTTTCTTGTCATCAATGACGTTTACCATGACATCAGAATCTGTTCCTTGTTCAAACAGGCTCAGTATTCTAGAAATGAAGGGTTCGGTGTTGACTTTCTTTAGAAATGCTGCGTCAAACTTTCTAAAGTGCTGGTAGCGCTCGTCATTAGGCGACAGAACCCGAAACGTTGGATGTAACTGCTGCGCACCAAAGGAGATGCGCAGAAGCATTTCGCTGCTACCGTCCCATCCGGCCATGATGCTGGGCGTTACGAAAGAATTGACCTCCCAAAAGTAATTGCTATCATCAACCAGCATTCCTGAATTCATAACACAATTCAGCAGCGATTTCGATTTAGGATTCGGTAGAATCGCTGCAACCTCTTGTAACATTTGCAGTGACGATTCGACCTTCAGCGTCGAAGAGAGAGGCCTTGAGGGTCATTCCAATACTGTCAGCAACCACGGAGAGATAATCGCTTCGACAAATTCCAAGCGATTCCAGCATTTTGTCCAAGTCACGATTTTCTTTACTCGAAGCGTCATTGGTGTCAGAAGTTGAAGTAACGCGGAGCGTGACTCCGCCTCCGTTTTTCAGAACATTTAGCTGATATTGAGCAAATCCAGCATCCTCGGGTGTCTGTTGATGAGATCTTTAAATTCCTGGAATTTGTCAACAGCAGCTCGATTCCTACGAAAAAAACTTCGACAAATTCCAAGCGATTCCAGCATTTTGTCCAAGTCACGATTTTCTTTACTCGAAGCGTCATTGGTGTCAGAAGTTGAAGTAACGCGGAGCGTGACTCCGCCTCCGTTATTTTTCAATAACTCAAAAAATCTAATAAAACATCTTTTCAAAATCACTTTTTTTTTTAGTTTTTTGAACAGTAAAAAATCCTTTTTGAAACAAAACTGTCTCGAACCCATTTTCCATTTCCAGTTGTTGTATGAAAGACAATTCTCCAGGAATTGTACTGTTCTCGGTCAAGCAAGCGTCTGCCATCATTTTGCACAATTCTCCAGGAATTACGTAGATGTATCCAGTCCAGTTTTCGCTGGAGGTCTGGAATGACAATATTTTCAACAGTATTCTGGAACGGAATTTTTGAAAAATCACTTCATATTTTCCAGACTTACTCCAACCAACTTGACTTCATCTGCCGGATATTGAACCAAATTCGAAACGTTTTCCTTTACTGGACACGATTTTTCGTACAGTAAATTCAGAATTTTGTTGAATTCTTCATCTGTCTCGCATCCCGCAAGAAGCATCAAGGCCTTTGCGTTTGGAAAATCGATACATTTGTCGCACAGTTTCATCCTGAACAAAAATTGTTAAGAATTCAAATTTCGTTTCATCGCTTTAAGCGCAACGCTTCAACGAAAATGTCTGAGTTAGTTAAATTGACCAATAACAATTAATCAGCACAATTTTCAAACATTTTTTTGTAACAGCGACTCACACTCGGAAGCATTCTATCGCTTTGTCCATCAGCGACGACGCTCTTGTCATTTCCCCAAGTTTGTAGCAAGCGACAATATGCTTGACGTTGGTCACTGGACTATTGAACAGCATCACAATGTCCCGAATACACTTGTCCTTGAGTCCGTAAACTTTCAGTTTGTCCCCAAGTTCCGCCAGGTGGACAAGTGTAGTGAAATCGTTACAGTGAATCTCTCCGCTGTAGATGTAGTCAAGCATTACGAGAACAGTAAAGTGCTGGAATCCCTCCAGAATCACAAGCTCTTCGTTGGGTCTCAAGTACCCTCCTAAAGCGTCGCTTTGGGCTGATCAATTTCAAAAAACAAAATTTCAAATTATTTGTTTGTTTTTTAGAAATCCTCTTTTTTTAAAATTTTAGTGTGCCTGCAAGGAATACGCGATGCGCCGGTATAATCGTCACGTTTTTACTCTTATCCTGAATCCGAATTCGAACGTTTGTGAATTTCGTGTTACTGGCCCAACTGCGCAGGAACGAATTGTACTCGTCGTCGCGCACTAATTGATATAATAAGTTTCTGAATTTTGCGTCGAGCGTATACTGGGCCATTTCTTCGTTAGAGGAGTCCGTTTGCGCTTGCGGGGACAAATTTGAACCAATGAACTGAATTCGAAGGAGGAGCGATCCACTTCCGGTGAACAGTGAAGTGCTGGAAGGCAGGGAAACAAAGTCCTTGATTCGGAAGCAGAGACCACCACGTGACCCGCGTTGACCTGTCACAGTCAACAGTGTATTTAGCAATTTGAGCAATTGCGTAAGCGCAAGCGTATTTGTTAAAATCGCTTTACAGCAAGCTAGTTTTTCGGCTTGAAGAATTTTTCCGCTTTCGTCTATGATGCTAACGCTGAGCGTGCTATTCTTGATATCTCGCAAAATCGGAGCCACTCGCTCCACCCCTTTTTCATTGTTCAAAATTGAACGGAAATGAAGCGATGGCGAATCTCCAAGTCGATACAGCACAAATTTCCTTTTTTTACAAACAGGATTCAGCGAAATGGAAACTCACTTTCAAAATTTCAAAACGTTGAAAACCGGAAGTGAAATCTCCAGCACATAATTTTTTTCTCCACTTTCATTCCCGGTTTGAAACAACGCTGAATTTACATTGGAAACTCGTATTCCACGCCGATGTGCGTCCCGAAGTCGTATATTGCTGGTAACAGCGCTGACGCTTTCGTTGAAGCGTTAAATAAATCAAAGACGCTGGACGGTGGAATTTCGAAGATGAATAAGAATTTATGTGTTCCAAATCCCTAAGTATTGAAAGGATGCAATTAAATGACCTAAAACGTTTTGCAGCATTTTTTTTTTCAAACGTACGCCAATGATTCGGAATGGATTGATCAACGGTGCGTTGACAGCGGCGGCGGTCTCTAATTTCTCGTATAACTTCACCGGCCGCGGTGGCATTCCCAGCATGGAAGCTAGTTTTATCTTTCCAGGACGAACTTTAAGATCGTCCGCCATGTTTTTAACTAATTACCTTATTGTTAATTACAATTAAAAATTAAATCTCATCGATATATTAATTTATTCTTGATTACTCGAAACAGCACATAATTTAAGTTGGTATCGGTTGTTTTGCCAATATTTTAAGATAACGGCACACCTAATAAATCACTGACATTTTCTGTAATGTTTTAAAAACTGATCCAAAGTTGTTAACATCTTTTGACAGCTTTCATGCCTTGGGTTTTCGACTGAAGAAGCTCATGATAGCATTCATGCAGTCTTCGGATTGCCAACGTTCTAGAAGCCGATCACATTCCGCAGTATTTACTTCATGGAGGATTCCTCGTTCCCGGCCACGAACTAATTCTTTAGAATAGACGATGGACTGCGTAACGAAATACATGTGTTTTAGTAAATTAGTTCATACAATTGAGCTGTAATACAAGTTGTATTATAATTCACCTTTGTTGGAAACCCAGCCATTTGTTTCACTTTGTTCCAAGCTTCAGTCTCGAACTGATTCTGCGGAATTACTTCACTCACGAGTCCCCAATCCTTTGCCTGTTGCGCCGTAATTTTAGTATTGAAGAATAGAAGCTCGCTGGCCTATTAGAGAAAATTTATTAGTGCATTTGTGCCGCTTCATCGTTCTTGAATTTCTGAACGTTAAAAAAACGCGTAGATTACTTTGGCATAGCCCATAATTTTCGGAAAAGTATATGAGGAGCACCCTTCTGGAGATTGGCCAAGTGAGCTGAACGGCGAGTGAAATGTTGCCTTGAATCATCAAATATGAATATAAAGAATTGAGTTTCAATTTAAAGTTGAATAGAGCACAATAGCAATAATACCGAATCCGAAGCGTAAACAGCGTCGCAAAGTCCTAATACTGTGACTGCAATCCCTACTGCTGGGCCATGTATAAGGGCAACTAGTGGTTTACGACAATCAATGTAGGCACTAACGTAGCGGCTGTAGAATGAAAAAAAAAATTGGCATATACACGGAACGACAGTACGTCATTCACTCACTGTAATCGCGTGCGTCCCGATTCTGCCGTAGCTTTGATATCAGTTACATTCTTAAAGTTACCAAGATCGTTCCCACTGCAAAACAATTTTCCTGATCCGGCTAACACCACGATTTTCGTAGCCTCCTCAGTATTGGCATCGGTGAGGGCTTGAGCAATTCCATCATACATCTGCAAGTATAGGGTTTAGAACGTTAGGAAAAAAATCTTCTCCTAAATAATAGCCGAAGCCGAAATTCTATTTCATGTCAACAGAATTCGTCAACGACAAAATCACTAACCTCCGGAGTTAATGCATTGTATTTTTCAGGACGATTCAAGAAAATCGTTTTAATACCATCCTTGATTGTGATCTTCAGGCCTTCCCCAGCCTCCACTTTCGTTTCTTCCCCATTAGCAGGCCCAGACCCAGCCAACTCATCCACAAATTTAATATACTCTTTTTCGGCGTCTTCCTACAAATTAAAAAAGCCGATTTAACAAAAATTCCAGCCTCATTTAACTAAATCCTAATTGATATCCTTCTTTCCTCACCTTACTCATGTCTCCCAGTGAATTCCAAGCATCCCATTTTGCCTTTTTTACCAATTCCATCATGCCGGGTCGACTTGTTGAATTCTTCCCAACAGTCGCTTGCTTATACAGTGCATACAATTTCAGTTTCTGTTGATTGTCCGTGTTTGCAACAGTCTGGAGACGCTGGACTGCCGTATCGAAAGACGAATTGGCTCGGGCAAAGATCGACGTTCCCATTCCCAGCTTTCCATAACTTGCGCTGCACAAACAAACATGAATACCATGATTTAATTATTGAAAACTCAAAATCACAATTACATTTTTTAGATGAATGATTATGAATATGATCATACCCTAGTGAAGGCATTCGCCGATAAATGGATGACAAGGCAGGATGAGGCATGTCTGTGTCTAGGCACTTTCAATTACTAATTGCAAAAGCACCACTGAATATGGAAGAGCTCAATTGAACGATTAAAGGTGTCTTGCTCCCTTTCTATTTCCCTTTTTAAAATTATCGTGAACTTTGGACTTGGACTTTGGACTCTGTCAAAAAGAAAGCCGCTTCCCACTTTTCAACCAATCAGAATCGAGGAAGGGGGTCACGTGCTTTTGTCCTATTTGCATTTCCTGTAATGTCAACACAACAAACAGGTGATGAATGACTCATTTCCACTGTTCGCATTATCATTTGTAAAATATCTTGATTGTTTTTATTCTCAATTAACTTTATTAATTGCAATTAACTAAACGTTGTGTTTTGAGTTATACTTTTAAAGAATCGAAGCTAACGTATCGTTTTGGAATCAGTAACTTCAATCTACCCAAAGTACTGGACCGATAAATTAATTAAGGACTCAATTAACAATCAAGTTTTTACTGTAACTTAGGTTATTGGAAAGTACGTCCTGGAAGGTGAGGTAAGCTTTCGTGAAGAGACTGATGAAATTAGTTAACTAGCTAATTAGTCAATCAATAGTTAATTATAGTTGTCAGGCAGGACTGAGGAAGGGTTTCAGAGGCTTACAATAAGATAACGCCGATTTCAAGGTTGTCTTGCTTATTATATCATTGTCATTTGTCCCTAAAGCGAAAGCCACTCGTGCGTGATGTAAGAATTGCCTTTATTCGTTTGGCTAGGCGTGATTTTTTGCCAACTGTATTGTTCCCAGACTGTCGCGTTTTTTTTTTGTGATTGGTTTTGTACAGAAAAGCTGAAAATATTGGACACGAGAATTGCAGTAGATCCGCGGTGCTTAAGCATTTAGATTGACATTAGTTCTACTGATTGGTTGTTCAAAAAAAGGAAGAACTTAAAGTTTTTGTCTCTTTATCTTAGGCTATTTAGTGTACTGTCGTCGATTGACCCGACCAAATGATTCAGGGCAGCAGCAGAAGGAGCAGCATAGGGAGTCGGAACAGTGCCGCTGGAATTCTGGGTCGTCGAAGTAGGCTCAGCCGCAGCTTTGGCGCTGGAGCGGCGGAAATCCCTGTTGCTAGTGACGGAATTATTAAGGTCCCGGTAGTGGGGTACGAAGTCAAAGAAGAAACTGGAAGGTTTACGGTAAATAATAAGCAAAACATAAAATATATATTGGTGGTGTGGTGACTTATGCATTGATAAATGGTTGATTGTACAATGTTTTAATTTCAGGTTTTCAAGCTGCACGTTACTAATGAAGATATGAGTGACAGTTGGCTAGTCTTTCGTCGCTACACAGATTTCGAGCGTTTAGCTGCTAAGGTATTTCTATTCGAAGTTGGTTAACTGTAACAATGGAATGATTCTTGCTTAGTAAATGTTTCTGTATGATTACTTTTAGCTGAAGGAAGAGTTCCCGCAGTTGCCTGTCATCAGTCTTCCGCCGAAACGTTGGCTTAAGAATAACTTTGAAACTACTTTTCTTGAGGATCGAATGAAAGGAATTCAGGCCTTCGTGGACAGTATTCTAATTCAACATAGACTAGCTGCACATGGAACTGTCAGATCTTTTTTCTGCCTTGACGAACCGCCTGCCTATCCCGAAAATGCGGAAGAATCGCGAGTAAGCACAACTTTGGATTGACTACCCCTACATTTCGTTTACTGTTTACTAATTTGAATATATCCTAACCTCTGCAGGCAATTTTTGGGAACCTGGAAGACATTGTGCAACTTAAAGAGGATCTGAATGGCAGGGATAAAGAAATCAATTTACTAAAGCAGGAAATAGAAGTTCTCAGATTTCGAAATGAAACTTTGGTAAACCTCGTCAGGTACATACATACATAGTATATTATTATTTGATTTTTTCATTTAGCGGCCTGTTAATTTTTTTTTTTGCTTAATCAGCCAAAAGTTATGTCGATCCTGTAACACGAGGCTATCGAGCAATACGATAAATTCATCATCATACATTAATGGGGCCCCTCCGATTCCAATTTTATCGAGTACACCCACTGTAAGAAGTAGGAAGAAAAGTACGGGGTCTGAATTGTCCAGTATGCCAACAGCACCGAAAGGAAGACTTGCCTGTAAATCTCTTGAACGCAGCGCCTTCAGTATTGAATCCCTTCCAGAGTACAACATTTCTCCAGTTGTCATTGTATCCAAAAGAACTCCAGCGAAAACAAATGGAGACTGTCCGACTGAGGCCGATGGCTCCACCAATGGAAATAGCAACGGAATGGATCATTATTATTCAGCTAGCAGCACACCAACTTTAAATGGCAATGACAATGAAGTATTTTCTCCATTTGAAATTGTTTCATCCCTGCTAATTAAACAATCCGAAGAGAATGATCAAAATTCTAGTTTCGAAGTATTGACGCCATCGTGCCCGAACTCAGAATCTCCTAAAGACACAAATCATAACAGGATTTCTTCAACATCAGCTCCTCAGGGTGCCATAAGAATGTCAGTAGAATAATTATGATAACTAAAGGTAAAGAGAGAACTAATTATAATAGGGGAGATGTAAGTTGAATCCCAACATAATACGAGGTTTTAGGTTTTTAGTGGAGTCAAATCTACAACCTCTTAAGTTCGCCTTTGGCAACACATTAGTTTAATGCAATTTTATTTAGAAAATCATTTAGCTTATATTTTTGAGAGTTTTATAATTCGATGTTTGTCGATCAAAATAATTAACGTCAAATGTGATCCAGTCTTCCTAAAATCTAGTTTGTAAGTAAGAATACTTTGCAGAGTACTACACTGATGCGCTGATGAACTGAACTGAAATCTTGTGAAAGTACTTCTGTATATGATTTATGTAACCTGTATTCGAACGCCATTATATGATTATGAATCCTAAACCGCAACTTCGCTTCTGTCATCTTTAGAGGAATTAGACAATAAATTAATTGGTACAAATTATTTAATTACAATTACAATTTTAGCTTCCAATAAGCGATGTAATGATAACTTTAACGCGATAGACTTATAACGGAAGTATTACAAAACGCTGGGCTCTCTTACCTTAGCGCTAAAGCAATTACAGGTAAGATCAAAGCTTTAGAAGGGTAAAGCTCACTTTAAGGGAACATATGAGCCTTGCCTTTGTAGGACTTCTTTGCAATGTTTGCAAAAGTAATTCGCGTCAAGTGGCGCTTGCGTTTCGTAAGCAGAAGGGCTCCCTTGAACCGGAATTCGAAGCCAAGTCCCCTATTCTGCCCAAAAGTTCCCTTCCTTTGCCACCGGGAACTCCATGCTTGGCAACTTTCGCCTTCCTGGAAGGATATGAGACATGCCTTGAAAAAGTTTCATCATCTGCTGCTGGTCCGAAGGAGGTGTATGGAAGAGGAAGTGGGTGTCTTAACGATCAGCGATCCACGTTCCGTCATTCATTCCCACTCCAGCACTCACAGTCGCCGCTTCTCGACTTTCTCCGCTCCAAAACAAGCCTAATTTCCAATTACTGCTTTCTCTTGTCTAATTCAATCAACTGTACGATTTGCGAACCCGAAATAACTCTTCTTTTTGGGCATAGCTCAAATCAGTGCAAAAAAAAACCGTGCTCGTCACAAAAACCGTGCTCGTCACAATTTCCTAAAAGTGAACACTTCCAATCAAATTTCCTATCGGTCAAATAAATAACTGTTCAAAAACGTTTCTCGTTTTTACGAAAGTGCTCAACGTGTCATGATAGTCAATATTTTGGAAGGCCAACATTTCAAGATTAGTTCAGAAAGCGAGTCAACAATTTTTTCAAACAGTATTAAGCCATGGTTCAAGATGGATCACTTCATAAAGGTAATTTTGCAATTAAATAAATTTTAATTGCATGAAATTAAAATAAATTCCTTTCAATGTCTTATTTTTTTCGCATAAGCTTTCTCCTTGATTGTAAATTATAAGTACTCTCAAACGAAATAACTCAGCCCATTCTAAAAATAATTTTAATAAATTTTAATGCAGTCTGTTATGATGGTAAAACTCCTTCGCCTCTCTGCGTTGGCTTCTTTTTGCTTTGATTCGCGTTGTTTAGCAAAGAGAAAGTCTACAAAGAGAAAGTTTGCTCATTGAAAAGAGCTCCTGTCAATCCGATTGAAAAGCATTTTTCTTTTCAGTTTGTTTTACGAATGCAACGAAGACGGCTAAAGGGCATATGTTAGAACATCTGTTTACGAATTTTGGGCCGACTTTCTCTTGCGAGAGAAAGGAGGAACAATGACGAAAAAGACAATCGATTAGCATTAGGATTCTGCCACTTGTTCGGGAAGTGCCTCCCACGTCAAATTGGATCACATCTTTGTTATTTTAGACGCGAGATTAATCAACGTTTTTTCGTCTATGAAGTTGATACCCAAAGTTGATGGTCCCTTAAGTACTTCAAATCCCTGTTCATCCCTACCAACGAGCCCTCCAAAATTCATCTTCAATACGATATTCCCTAATAGAAAACGAAATTGGATATTTCTCTCCCTTCTCAAACTCATGTCAGAGATAGACAAGGAGCTCAAGCATTTTTTTTTTAGAAAATCTAAAAATTCGTAATTAATTAATTTTCAACCTGAGAGATGCTCCATCATCCACTCTAAAATGAGGTCCTGTCTCATTATGCTTTTAGATTAATAATTTAGATAAATTGAAATCTACGATTATTCTCATTTTTATGATTCTCCATACTATTAGCATTATAACATCATTAATACTCTTAACATTGAATCACATTATTTAAATTTTTAATTTAAAATTAATGGCAGTTCGAGTGAAAGCATAACAAAATTGAAGAAATTGTAATTTAGTTTTAGTAAATGCTAACCTAGTGCCAGTAAAATATTCGTAATTTTTTTTAAAAAATCAGGAAAGTAATGCCTGGTTGGAGAAGATAAAAGTAAGCAGTAATATCGTACGTTTTACATGGACATCAAAAGCGTCTTTTTTTTATTCCCCAGTATTATGGGGATCAGCGATTTGTTTCCAAACTGTGATTTAAGCGTTCCTTTAAGCGTTACGATGAATTTAAATACAATCGCTGTTGACCTGGTTTAGGAAGCAAGGTCAACGGGATTCGGAAGGCAGTGGCACCTCTGGCGGACGGTGGCGGAAGCGATGTGGGAGCGAACGGTGAGCGCCGTGTGCTGGAGCGGACTTTCTCAATTCCAGCTGACGCTGTTCACCTCAAGAGACGGGTGGGACTCTTCAGTGGGGTGGCTTTAATTGCCGGCGTCATGATCGGTACGCTCCAGTTCAAAATTTCGAAACATTTTTTGAAACCTTCAAAACATAGTTTTTAAAATTTAAAAAAAATATTTTTTGAATCCTGAAAATGACCAATGTTGCAGGAAGTGGGATATTCGTATCCCCGACGGATGTGCTGGAAAGAACTGGATCGGTTGGCATGAGCCTCGTAGTTTGGGCCGGTTGCGGAGTATTGGCCATGCTAGGTAATTTCCCAAAAAATATTGCATGAAAATTGCAATTTTGCAATCGTTTCTTCGATTTTCGAAAAAAAAAAGAACGCAAATCAATTACCAAATTCGAATTATTAAGAAATTCCCGATGGATTTTTTTCCAAAAAAAAATTATTAAATTTTCTAATGAGTCACGCAATTGATGACCCTTTTGACCTTAAACGTTTTGAATCGAAGGGGCCCTGTCCTATGCTGAGCTTGGAACGATGAACCCTAGTTCTGGAGCAGAGTACGCATACTTCACAGACGCTTTCGGAACCGTTCCAGCGTTTTTGTTTTCGTGGGTTTCGACGCTGGTGCTGAAACCGTCGCAACTGGCAATTATTTGCCTCACATTTGCCAAGTATTCGCTGGAAGCGTTCATCGACGGAAGAGCACCCGAGATTTCCATAAAACTCGTCACTGCTGCAACAATAGGTACAACGAAAAAAATTACCGCACAACGCACACAAAACGTTAAAATTTAAAGAAATTACGTTAACTAATTTCACAATTAATTAACTTTTATGTCCGTAACAGCGTTTCTACTGTTCATCAACTGCTACAGTGTGGACTTGGCTACGGGCGTTCAAAACGTTTTCGCTGCTGCAAAATTCGTGGCAATCCTCATAATTTGCATGGGAGGAATCTATAAATTCATAGAAGGAAATCCAGCGACGGAAGATATGGGATTCAGCGGTACGACTGCCAGCTACGGCCAAATTGCAACGGCCTTCTACTCTTGCCTCTGGAGCTACGATGGATGGTATTGTTTGAAATTGCCAAGTTTAAAAAAAAAAAATATTGTTTTAAAAAACCTGTTTGATTTGCTTTAGGAATAACTTGAACTACGCCACTGAGGAAATTAAGGATCCGAACAAGTACATTTTTTTTAAATTGAAAAAGTTGAGACAATATTTAGAAAATTTGTTAGATTTCAACCATTTTTGGTCACAGGAACCTTCCACGGTCAATTATTATAGGAATTCCATTGGTCACCATTTGCTACGTGCTAATTAACGTCGCTTACCTGTTCGTTCTCACGCCTACAGAAATGATTTCCTCAGAAGCAGTAGCCTACGTAAGTTCAAGATTTGGAAGCTTAAAGGGACCCTTCTAAGGGCCCTTCAAGGGCTCTCCTATTTAAAGGGTTCTTCAAAAATCAAATTTGATTAAAAAAAATCATTTTTAGACGTTTGGCCAACGTGTTTTGGGCAGTTTTGCTTGGATTATTCCTCTCAGCGTCGCGGTCAGTACTTTTGGAGCAGCTAATGGAACCCTATTTGCCGCTGGAAGGTAAAGTGGTTAAAAATCCTTGAAAAAGTAAATCTTGAGTGATCTTGAAAAGATTTTCAAAAATTCAAGTGATTTTTTGGCCAATTTTTGAACACAAATAAAATCCCTATTGTTGCTCTATAGATTATGTTTTGCGACAAGTCGTGAAGGGCAATTCACGGACATTTTGTCCTATATTCACGTACGACGATTCACGCCCGTTCCGGCGCTCGTCTTTCACGTAAAACCAATTTTTCAAATACAAAAACTTCTAAAAAAAAAACTCGAAAATCAATTTAAAATATTTTCCATTTTTTTCTTTTGTAGGCAATAATCGCAATCATAATGGTACAATTCTCATGTAATAACACATTCACAAAAAAATGCTTAAGTGTAATTGACTGTATCCAATTTAGGTTTTGACCGGAAATATTGAGTCTTTGATCGATTTCTTCAGCTTCACCGCTTGGATTTTCTATGGCGCTGCCATGCTATCAGTAATAGTACAAAGATTTACACGGCCAAATGCTCCACGCCCATACAAGGTTGTACAATTATTATTTGCCGTAATTTTTAGATAAACCTAATTGTCTAACCGTGTTGGGTTAACCATAATTAAACCTATTCTAGGTACCTATACTGGCTCCAGTATTTGTACTGCTTATTTCAATGTACCTGGTAATGGCTCCAATTATTGAGAAGCCACAACTAGAGTACCTCTACGCCATGATGTTTATAGTTGGTGGGCTCATATTCTACGTTCCATTTGTCCGGTATGGGTACTCGGTGAAGTGGATGGGTAAGCGATTCAGCGATTAAGCAATTAGCCAATTAGCGTTCGAGTACTGAAATTACTTTAATGAATGCTTTTTTGCCATTCCAGAAAACGTGACAGTTTTTCTCCAGAAAATATTCCAAGTCGCTGCGACAGAAGTCATGGAGGAAGAGCGACACTTTCTTTAAAACATATTCTAAATCGACGAATGCCAAAAATATCAAATCTAGAACATATTTTTGTTTAGAAAAACTATCAGCTTTTCAAAACAAAACCCATATCCAACTTCTATCGTCATATCCGTTCCGAATTTCCATCTTGTTTAGAAGCTTTCGCCAAGTTTATGAATGACTTAGCTATTCTTGCAATAATTAAGAATGGAGAATTTGCTCAACTTTCACTTTCCGGCTCTCAAGAGAAAGTCAGCTTTGGCGTCCTAGGGCTACGATACGTTTTGAAGTACTTTTTGTTGTGTTATTTGGAGAATTAAAGTTGAAATAAATGATATTACAACAGTTAAATCAAAATTTTAATTTGAAATTTTGAAAAACAAAATCGCTGGAAAAATACCAAAAATCTACCAGTACCCGATGAGCACGGCAGGTTCGTCGCGTCCGATACAAATAATTTTCGTTTCATGAATAAAGAGATGCTCAACGCGAGCTGGCCTGTAAATGATTTTGTGCAGTAACTGTCC
>VYYI01002050.1:0-16350 GCA_021029175.1 Bilobella aurantiaca
AGTTTTCACTAACCGAGTTTGGTGCAACGCAACAAACTTAATCGCCGATTAAGAAATTAATCTCCGATTTCTTAATCGGCGATTAGGGCAAATTTAACCGACGTTGGTGGAACCGGGCATAAGACTTCAATACTCAAGTCGAGATGCTCGAGTCCCGCATCTTTTTTTCTTCTGAAGAAAGAGAGAATTTTTATAGTTGAAGAGCCTAAACCAAGAAGATTGGAAATTTTTTTTATATAATTTTTTTTCTACTTGTCGAAATATGCTTGCAGTTCTTCCTCCCTCCTTGTCAAGGGCTTTGTGAGTAATTCTGGATTTTCGGTTAGATCTTCTTAGGACGAGATGAGGATTAAGATGAAATCAGATTTTCTTTCTCTACATCTCCGTTTTTGACGTTTTCCCGTTTCTTGTCCTTGTAATTGGAAAATTCGTCCGGACTTTTTCCGGTAAATCCACCTCTCATCGTCCCCTTATTTTTAAAACAGGAGACTAGTATACTGTTTTATCTAAACCCGGAGTAAGACTACAGTCTTTTATGAATCCTAGGCAGAATTCAAAGGAATATCTCATATTCTATATCGAAAATATTCTATCCTAATTTCAAGAAAAATGAAATGAAAGAGACCCAAAAATATAAATATTTAGAAAGCTCGGCGGGACCAAATCGTAAATTGAAATGCTTTAAGAAGATACAAGAATTGGTATTTCAAAATTGTACAACCGAGTATCTCAGAATTAATTTTTCACATAAAGATCTATCTTTAATTAAGATTTTAAAAGCAAATATTCATACCTCTTAAATATTATCGTATTTTAATGTTCGCTCTTAGAATACCGAAATAGTTTAGCTACTGTTGGGGAACACTCGATATTTTTTGAGTGGTACATGACTGATGACAGTGGAAAACTCTTCTCGGGCACGTGCTCCCCGTGCATTTTGACGTTCAATTTAGGCGGTTCAATTTACAAATCAGTCTTTTGGACACATTTTCAAAATTTTCATTGATCCTGCAGCAGAAATTTACCGCCTAATACCTTGATATATTTGCCAACGTCTCCCGTATAATGGTTGTGTTTTGCTCCGAGTTCAAGCGAGGACAGGTTGTGAAATATATTGCTTTTCCTTGGGAACCTTGAGCTCGTATATCAAAAGATCTGACGGAGAGCGGTTTACCTCTCTGCGTGAAAACCGCGCCGTTCCCGAGACCCCTTCCCACTTCCGCTCTAAATCAGGTCACTAAGGTATCTCTTCTTTCACTCTAATTCCACAGCATCCAGAAGTGGGAAATGCGTAGTTGCTGGAGGCTCCAACTTTTAAGCACTCAACAAGTAATCGGATTAAGCATACTGCCTCAATGAAAAGTGAAAGTAGTTCCGAAACGGAAGTGCCAAAATGGGATCCACTTTTGTGCTGAGTGAGTTGATAGTGGCTTGCGTTGGGAGACAACATAATTAGAATTTTGATGAAGTAGTACTTTCATGATTAATGGGGGAGGCTGCGACAAGTTAATCAAGATGGTGTCCTGAGGTTTCAAAGAGACACGCCCAAGGCCCATTCTCACCTTTAGTCTCTTCCATTCGAATTTCTAATAAATACGGAAACCTAATTTAAAATTTTAAATAACAGCAAAGCGTGATGTGGTAGGAGAAAACAGGTTTTCTCTTCATATGACAGGACTGTCATTGAAATTTAATTTGTATTCTAAAGCATAATATACCTCCTTTACCATAATTTGTTGATGAGTACAACACTGGGTCGGGTATGTTTACCGACCTATGCTTCAAGTCCTGAGAGTGGTACTATGTAAATTTTGTTCACTGAAAATACATCTGCCCTACATGCGGGCATTGAGTACTCTGGACTTAATTTGCGTAAAATAGGTGTAACGCGAAACGAATGCGTAGAAATAAACAGACCATGATCCATTACGTTTCTGTGCTGTTTAATCTTTAAAGAGATTTAAATCTTTTAAGTATTCCCGCCGGAACCGACAAGCTCGTAACTACGTTTTAGCGGATGTGGAATGCCTTTGTTCTGACGAAAAGCTTAACCCAACAAAATTATTCTGTGAAAATGGAAGGAATTTCTCTGTGGAAATGTTGGAACTTTGAAATTACGCTGCTAAAAAGTACGTCGTTACTGGCAAATGTAGTGTTCTTGTGTTATGTAAATCTATTTTGAGCTCATTCCCCTTTAGAAGCGAAAAGCTTAGTAACAATTGGAAAAGCTTAAAGATTGATTTTTGAAATTATTACTACAAGTGTCGTATACGCAATTTTTAGATTGCATTGCGACAATAGGCTAGCCAAAGAAGCCAGTCATAGTGCTGATCAGCGGGATAGCAATTAAAATACAAAGTAAACGAGAACAATATGTTTCTAAAAGTCAATATTAGGTAAGCCCAACAATACCTACACCACCTTAGAACCTAGAGATTTCCAAAAAGAGTAACAGTATTACCATTTAGAACTTCATAGTCAGTTTATGCTAATAATTTCTGGCTAAAACCAAGTTGAAATGACCTATGAAGTTCAAAAAATTGAAGTATTCTACAAGAACTCCCTCCTATGAAGGGCTTGCGTGTCTCTCACTTATTACCATGTTTCCATTTATTTTTTATTTGAATTGAAGATACATTAAATCACAAGATTATTAATATGAGAGTCAGTAAAGCCATAGTGTTTGGGTAAAAGTTAAGTGGCTTCGACTGTTGATTCCTTTGAGTTCATAATCGTAATTCAATTAGAGTAAAGAAAGGAGTTGCCGGTGGCGATGTGGTTACTGCCTAGTCAGGCGGAAATCATTCCCAGCTTTCTTTCCTGGTAGTTCTTTTTCTAACTTTGTATTTTTTGGAGAAAGGATGTTTTGGGAGTGGCATTTCTTAGAAAAGTCCAGAACAGAATGAAAGTATCATTTAGTGGAAAAGTTTAGCTTGTTACAGGAATCAAATATTTTCCGTGCCAACTATTTCATCCCAAGTAAAAGTTTCAGTCTACCTTCAATAACTTTCTCCTATTTTTATTATTCTTCCAGAACAAAAATATTATCTCGCGAGATACAGACTGTGCTCCCAAGTAGAAGGGTATAGTTTCAAAGTTAAATTAAATCTTATTCAATTATTTTCAAAGAAATGCTTACAGTTTAATTATGACAAGTTTATCACGTATTACATTAAAACGGTTTTACATTACACTACTTTAATTGGTGGTTATGAATCATGTCGAGTGAAAGACTTGTTTTAGTTATTATATAAAAATTGTATTTTCGTGTTCTTGTGGCATAATGAAAAATAAAGGTACAAAGCTTGTGCAGAATGAAAGTCGGGATGAATTCCTATGATCAATATCATTTTAATAGAAATTCCAATTTTGTCATGCTCCATTTGCATCTTATAGGAAGGAAATTTACTTTTTCCGTTTCCAGCAACACCTTTATAAAACGAAAGTTTCCTCAAAGTTTCGACAATGGAATCTTCCACCTTACCACTTTTGACATCCTTTCTCTATATTCCTCCTTCACAAGTTTCGGCACAAAACATATAATTTTGTAGTCACGGTTTTATTATGGAACGAAAGCAATATTATTCCAAAACTTAAACATGAGGAGAGCAGCTTAAATGTTGTGAACACTATCCAAACAAGCTCGTCCTAGAATATTTGGATTTTAATTTAGTTTCTTGGCCCTCTTGTGCTTGGAAGGACTTGTTTGGCTAGATTCAATTAGGTTTAAGACATATGTAATGTGAAAAAATTACAGTATATTATGTATTATTATTAGTAGTAAAAAGAAGTGCTATTACAATTTAAAACGAATTAGAACTCTTTTCAACAAATTACATTATAGCTAAATAAACGTTCAAAATGTTACAAAATTTCCTGCACCTTTTCTAATTTTATTCATGCATACATAACATAGCGCTTATTATTGGAGTGAGCATACTTTTGTTCAGACGCTGATGAAAAAAAAGCAGAAAATGAGCAGACAAAAAATTCAAAAAAAGGGTACATTTAATGAAACTTAACTTGATTTGCATTCCCTCAGCGAAGTGTACATCTTTCCTATTTTAGGTAGTTCCAATGAGTTCTTTTCTAAATTTATTGGAAATGTAGATTTATTGCTTCGATTCATCTCCGTGTGTCGTAAAGAAGATTGAATTTGATTAGAAGCAAAGCCCATTTCCAAGTGCCTTGTGCCATCACTTCAACACATACTATTAACCAAATTCACGCCGTTTCTTGCTCTTCCGTAAATACTTAGGCGATACAACAAATTCCAATCACCTTCCATACAAAACTAACCTCATTTACATCGGGAGAAAAATATCGAAAAAGAAAAGAAAAAAAAGTTCATTCTGACTTGACATGACCTTTTCCCAAGTTGAATGGAAAATAAAAAATAGAGTTGTCAAGAATTTGATAAATGAGTTCAATTGTGACCTAGAGGCTATTTGCCTTAGCACACTTAAAGATCCACTTCTAAGGAGTTCGCCATTGTGACGAAACTAAGCAGCGTCTGGGGATCAAATCACATGAACGAAGCAGAGATCAAGGAAAGTGGGCCAAATTTCAGCGAAAAACGGAGCGCTCCCCATTCCCGAAGAAACAGATAGTTTGCTTCATTGTGTCTTGTTCTCCAAAGACGCTAGTTAGAGCTTCTTAAGCCTCCAAACCAACTGTTCAGTCCACTGAAACAAAATCTGA
Source organism: Bilobella aurantiaca (assembly GCA_021029175.1). Taxonomy (NCBI): domain Eukaryota; kingdom Metazoa; phylum Arthropoda; class Collembola; order Poduromorpha; family Neanuridae; genus Bilobella; species Bilobella aurantiaca. The sequence goes on from VYYI01002050.1 coordinate 4,702, forward strand.
GTCCTATTGGTCCACTTTAATCCACTTGCCTTCCAGCCCCATCGCTGAAATGATGCTCGGAGAAAGCTAAAGAAAGTAGCAATGTCACTTCCCTTCACTTGCACATTCTTAATCATTCTTTGCAGATGCTTTTACTCAGAGATAGTGCTCTCAAGTAGACACAATTCCTTTTTGATTGGGATAAGGCTTTTCGTAAATAAAATTAACCACAGTACCTTCTTTTTGGTTAACGCTTTCACTAAAATTTAAGAAATCAATTGAAGCTAATATATCATATTAGGACTTTTGTTACCTTTTGTTGATTTATCCATTTGTTACAACTCGCTAAATTTTTAATTGAAACTTTTTTGAGTTATAAGTTTTAAGATCCGATTGCAACACTAAATTAAAACAGCTTAGTAACAAAAGCAAGTAAAAGTCATTGTAGAGAAGCTTTTATTTTGGAAAGTCATGTAATGCAGAGGCAAAATCTGCTTGAAAATGTAATACATTACTAGAAGACCAACATACCGTGCTTTTCACTATGTAGAAACTGAACACCTCATTTTGTTACTATGGTCAATAGCTAATCTTATGAAGCGGGATTTGTGGTAAATTTATTTTGTCTTAGCGTTGACAACGATTCACCTTGGATTATGTTTTCATTACTTTTGCCTCAAAATCCCCTCATGGTTGAGCAAAATAAATACGTTGTTTATTTTGGGGTGTTCAGTTTCAAGAACAAGCACACTTTAATAGTGAAAAATTAAAGTGTTGTAAACGACGCATTTTCATGTTTCCCCCCTTGTGTTTGTAGTGAACGCATATATTTTCGAGGAAACTGGATTGTAGTGGTCTCTGCAATGTTTGTTGTTAGCTTGTGGAATTTGTTGATGTTTGCTTTGATCATTCTCCTTGTAATAAAGTTTTTGATGGAAACTTTGGAATCTTTGTTGGAATACGGAGAAAGTCACGCATTTGTGGGTTTGCAATATACTAGTACGCGGAAATGGAGTTTTCCATTTCGGTGCTTGCGTGTAATATAATGGAAATATGAATTGTGCGTTTTCAATTTTCCAAGATAGGTTTCCAAATGGATCTCTCATTTTTTTTAAAGGGACAAAATTGTTTCCACATTTACGAATTACTTCTCCATATGTATGGATATTTAAGATGGGATCCTCATCAAACAAAAAATGGTATTTTTGAAGCTCAAGTTTTGTTTTACTCTTAAATAGCTATTAATAATTTCCAAAAGGTAATCTAGTAATATTGACCCCAATAAATCACGGCATTATTCAAACCTGCATCTTTGTTGTAGAGATAAATTGCCCTCAACTAATTAAAATATAGCAAAATAGAGGAAGTTGAAACTTCCGCTTCAAGTACCATAGTTTCCGACTCTTAAGTGTCCCGGATGATAAAAATTAGACTTTTAGTTGCAGTTTGTAGAATCTCACTAACAAAGCACGTAGGCTTATTAGCCTCTGATTTTTTTTTTTCGTAGTTTACCCTTGTTCTTTTGCTCATTCGAGTAAAGTGCGGACAGATACGGAGAAATAAATTGCTTTCACCGGAATTTTTAGCTCGTATATCCAGATTATCTGACAGAACAGGTTTCTCCAGCAAAGTCCAGGAACCCGAGGCAAGCAGGTATCACTTTCACTTCCAAATCCTTGTAACTCTTTTCCTGTTCAATTTCACAGTCCAATTTATTGCCGGAGCTAGATTTCCGAAACGTGCGGAACTATTTGAGATAGCTTCATTTCTTAGTCAACAGGTCCAAATTCTCTGCTTTTCTATCATTATTAATGTACAACGAACGTACCAGAAATTGGTGCAAGATATAGATTACAAAATCATTAAATTTTTAATCAAGGATCGGAAGGCTGGACGGAGGCATATGAATTTCATTTCATACATATAAATGTAATTTTATTCATAAACGTGGCTATGAATAAAATTATCCCTTGAAACGAAAATTAAAAGTTTAAAAACGGATTACGAACAACAATAAAAACGAAGTTGATACGGACGCTTATAAAATAAATCAAAATACTGGAGTAAATGTCAAGGTCGTGTAAAAAAAAAAATTTCCCTTGGCCATGCACAACTTACAAATCGTTAAAGCACTCCCCACGCCCATGACGTATTACATAATAAAATTGCTTTACTTTGTTTTTTTTATATTTATTAAAGAAAGAGTTAAGGGTCGCAGAGGCTTTTGGAATAATTTTTAAAATAATTATATTACACTATTTCACATTCCCACGCGGAAACATATAATCAGAATATTAGAGATCATAAAAATTCCCTTGTAAGAACACTTGCGGTAATTTGGAGCAGAATAATTGTTTCAATTCCTAGAGATTATCAAATCAAAATCAGTAAGTACTCAACGCTTTGCGTCCACACTGTGCTGTTTCTTACGGATTCTTGTAGAGCAGAGTTGTTGCGCTGCGCTATTTCTTTTGACCGGCTTTATTTGCCTATGTTTTGCATTATCACAGAAGTTGTAGGCTGCCAGAAAGCCGGAAGCGTCGTGCTCAGAATTTGACCTGAAGGTCACACGAAAGAACTTTCCGTCCGATTGGATTGGAAAAGAATCCAAAGTTCCGCACGTTCTGTCGAAAGTTGGGTCGGCAGGCATGTAATTGGAAAACTCGAGGTAATCAGATCCTGTAGTTTCGTCACAACTGTTGGGCAAAGACAATGGAAATTGCCCATCTTCAATACTTATCTCCTCTTTTACACTAGTATTTCCCAAAAGGGCAGGCTCCGTCGCCCAATATTGATTTTAGATTGTAAAGATGCGCTTTTAATGTCACTTACGGAGTGATGCCCTGGAGACTGAAATGCTTGAACTCAATGTCCACATGTTCCCGTTCTTGTCCATAAAAGAAGTAGTGACACTCTGTGTCCCTTGGATAAGGGCCTGGGTAATTTGGACTGCTAAACGTTCCGTTGGGACTTTCACTACTGTTGAAGACAAATGCGCAAGGATAGTCCCTTAACTGACGTCCCGTTTTTAGTCCAAAATCTGCCAAAAAAGAACAGATCGTAAATTGTTATTAACATACAGAGCGTTTCAAAGTAACTACAAAACGGAATTAGTGAGCAAAACTTGTGGAGTAGAAGCACTTATTTACTTCTAAAAAAAAGTAAAACGTTGTTAGTTAAATTATAATCAATTCGATCTGAAACTGATAAAATAACAAAAATTGGAAAGTCTTAAGTGATTAGAGTTGACAATTTGCCATTTTTTAAGCAATAATTGTTTAATTAGTAGTTGGCTGCAATTAATTATAACTTTAGTTTTGCAATATATATTTAATTAACAGTTAATTTAGGTAAAATTAATTGCAAAATTGCAATAGTTACGCTCGAGTATTACCTTGGACGAAGAAGTAGTGAGCGCTGAATCCTCGACTACTTCGCGAAGATCTGGGAGCGTTAAATTCGAGCGTAAGCCGATGGCCATTGGACATAAGAGACAATGGAGTATTGATCCCACAGAATTCGTCCAATTTTGCCCAGTTTCCGTTGAGATGAGCAAAGGCAGTGATCTTGTCTTCGTCTTTGCAACTACCATTCACATAAGATCGATTACCATTGATGCCCACTTTGGCCAATTACTTTCTAATTATTTCCAGCGGCTATGAATCCATGTTGGAAAAAACCTTACCTCTTTTCACCGTTTCCAGGCGGAGTGAAGAGCTTGAAATCTGTGAATACAATTTGAACCCGCTCCCTCCCGTGACCAATAAAATCGTAGCGGCAGTGGGTCTTTGGCGGATACTGATGTGGATAATTGGGTGAAGTGAAAGTGCCGTTCCGTCCGCCGTCGCTTGTCACAACCGTGGAACAGCGTGGGACTGTTGGTTGGAAATAGGAAACAATTTCATTAAAAGGCGACGCTTGGCACCGGAAAGTGCAAATTTATTCCCTTCCAGGAACTACACGTACTTAGCGTTGAGGCTTGTGTAAGGCCGTCGCTTTCTCTCAGGCTGAGTGACTCTACAGAACGGTTAGTGCCAAATAATATGGGAATAATAATTAACTTTCCAAATTTTCAACATCCCCTACAAATTGGTCCACGTGGTAGGGACAGCGTCATTAGAAGTGTCATGAGGACGGAGAGGTCTTTCGAGAGAAGTGTAATTAGAGCAATCAAAGCCCTTTTTATGTCATTGTTCGAAAAATGAAAAAGTGAAAGTTCAGAAAAAAAAATCTGCATCCAAGTCTTTTGAACTAACAAACCTATTGTCGTTGAAAGGAACCGAAGCGTAAGCTTTCCATTCTAAAAACTCTTTGAAGAAAGTGAAGCAGTTTCTCACTTTCACTCTCTTCAAAATTCGCTCTGTATATTTGCCCTCAATGTCTCTCACAACTTGGAAACTCGTCAAGGGGAATTGAAAACTAAATGCAAAGTTTGGTGGTGGGACGATAAGGGAGTTTTCGTAATTGAATACCAGCGGGTGCGAGGCTCTCGTCATGATAATTGTCAAACTGGATTTGAACAAAGTGGAATGAGGCCTTGAAGCCAGTGTTTGGGTGCTCAGAATTTGCCATAAATTCAACGAGAAGATCAGGGCCAGTGGAGAGGATCTGCAGAATTAGAAGGGCATCAGTTAAGGCTCCACTTTCCAAATGACTCCGGAAATGATGACATTAGGGAACTCACTTCCAGCCCCCTTAAGTCGTTACAAATGAGGGAGATCACAGATGAGGTCGGAGTGGAACCATCCAGAATACGAATTAAATCAGTCTTGTTCAAACAACTTTTAGAACAATTTTTATCTTTTTAGCAATTAAACTTCACGCAAAAGAAAATGACATGGCGGATCTTACCTTGAGTCTGAGGGCTGGAGATCAACACTCGCAAAGGTTAATTGGACTCTCTCGTGCAAGCTGTTGGGCACAAAATGGGCCGTGAATCCGTACGTGGCAACTTGTAGAAAGTTTTAGAGCTGCAAACTTTTGAAAAATTATGCGTACGAACCCTTACCTGGCGTGGAAGAAGTAGGAGCACTTAATATTATGTGGATAGGTAGACGGATAGTTTGGAGAAAAGAATTGACCCTCGGAAGGGGTATGATTCGCATTTTGAAATTGGTAATCGCACTTTGTTCCCGGAACGAGTCTACCGTGAGATTCAAATTGACCTGAAGTAATTTAAAGTAACTTTTAAATTCAGGAACATCGTTTTTTCTTTGGTGGAGTCGGAGCCCTCCAGAGACGAAAAAGGGTTAATTGTCCATGAATATTTAGCATTTGATTCTTGGGGGAGACTTTTAAATTAGAATAAATGGAATAAGGAAGGAGGGTATTTAAGGAAAAAATAATTTTATGCAATTTCGAGTTAGAAATTTTCTACATCAAAGTTTCTACCCCAAAATTCCTCTGAAATGGAAATGATGACTCGAAGGCTATTGGGAGAAAGCAAAGCCGCGAGCAAGTGAAATTAGTCAAAAGAAAAGCGTCGTCCGATTTTCCGCGGTCCTCCATCCTTTCTCTTTGCTTTCTCCAGCCAAACTAAAAAGTCCTCCCGAAATTAAATTAACTTTTACGAGTTTCTTCTTTTAGTGAACTTTCTTCCCTTTCTTTCTCTTTCCTTTCTTTTTTCTTCTTTTTCTATTTATTGGCCACCCAGACATCGTCTTGGACCAATTCATCTTTGCTCTGTCCTTCGAAAGAGGCTGATTAAGAAAACGAAAGCATTTGCTGGCGCAAGCATCAACTTATCCTGCAACTACCAGCAGAAAATAGGACCAACGCTTTCTCTCGCCACCCTCTGCAAAAATGGACCCAAGTTTTGAGCTGACACTTCTCCCATAGTTTTACACAAAATTCCTGGAAATCCGTTCCAGGATTCGTGGCTTTCTTTTTCGACTAAAGTTTCTCGAAGCGCCTCAGAGGGAATATTAAGTTAGGCCTTGGCGACATGCCACTTTAGTGGCTCGCTCCAAAGATATATGAATCTCGGCCCTGGAATTCTAATTCTTAATTCAAATTTGATTTACAACTTGAAGCGATGATTCGCTTCCAGCGATACTTCCAGCGATGGCACTCACTTGCGTCGATGAACTTGAAGCGGCCAATGAAGCCAAAGGGCTTTGAAGTCGACCTCGGAAGAGTTCCAGAAGCAGAGTGGAACTGGATAATAAGGTGCCTGGAAGAGCTGAAAAATGATTGATTCTGAGAATGTCCACAGAGTAGAGTGTTCCAGGGTGTGAGCTCGTTCACTCCGTCTTCTTCCAAATGCAAGAAAAATTTCAAGTAGTCGGTCGAGAGACACCTGAAATGGATTGCCAGGTGAGTTGCTAATATAGAGAGCTGTTCAAAATTACACGTGCGGAAAAGGTTGGGAAGGATGAATCTATTTATTTTTATAATAATATCGGGGCAATAAGAGACGATCTCCCATACGGCCGTTTCTCAGGAAGTGAAAATAAAAAGGAGAGGTAGAATAAGTGCCGCTGGCTTAAGCCACTTATTCCTTTGCTGGGAGAATGAAAGTTGTAAAAAAGGAGAAAGTTGGTCGTATCAGAGATATGTGAGTCGAATGAAATTGCTATAGAATTTTTGGCTTGCAACAATTGAACCATTCCCTTGCCAAGTATTCCATCACGGCCAACACAATAAAAAGCTCATCTTAGCACATGTCTTACAGTACAGTGTTCTTACAGCTTTCTCCTACTTTTCCTTTCACAAAACTTTCGGAGAAATTCAATGAATCAAACAAACTTCTCCATAAATTCTAAAGAAAGCATTTCTCTTGGAGCTTGAATTCTCGGCAATTAGACTTTTTTTTTGCTATTGACTATTCGTTTCTCAAACTTTCCGGCCAATAATTAAGAAATCTAAATCCAGGTTGAAAATACACAAGTTCCAGTCATTATAAAGCTTAAAAATGGGTCACCTCAAAAATACGTATAGTAATTAGCGAATATTGTATAAGACAGTTATTAAATAGTTTAATTTACAAGACTTTGGTGAAAAATAGTTAAATAAACACTTATACTCTTTTAACTTATTCTTATGTAATGAGTTCTCAGCTTCCTTATTAGGATGTAATCTGAATTCTAATTGCTGATGATTAAAATAATTTACAAAGATGTTTTCAATTATTTTTAATTGTTTTTTTTTTCGCCAGGACTATTAGCAATGGAACTTATTTTGACCTCGTAAGCGTTTTCCTCGTGATCCAATAATGTGCTTGGGTTCATAAAGTTTGTGCAATGGTTCTAAAGTAGGGCACTGACTGTGACACGAAATGGACCAATAAGGAGCAGTTAGGAGGTTCAAATTACTTCCTGCATGTCTCTCACGTATAATGTATCAATCTTGTTTTTGAGCAAGTGCTGGGGCTGCGGAGGGAGAGCGCAATTTCAGTGGAAATGAAGGCTTCAGCAGATGTAAATGAATGGTTTTTTCGGTTGACTGGGCTGCAGAACAATGGGAATCAGTGTAATGCTGGGACAAATGTCAAAAGTTGGAAGAAAGTAAAGGGAGAAAACGAGCCGGAAAGAGGGCCGATAGAATGGAGAAAGTTTGTTTTCTCCCACCGACTCCGCCCATTTGTGGATAGCGCCTCTCCCATCCCCTGTGAAATCGGCACTATCCGCCGCATTTGATCTTTCAATATTATTGCCCATCCTTATTCTAACACGGAGACTTACCCGGATGGAGGCTTTGTTTCCGCTAGATTAGACTCCTCGAGAAGAACATGGGAAATGTGACCTCTTGGGGCATAGAAGGAGTAAATGAGACATCTAATTCCGCTGAGATAGCTTCCCGGATAGTCGGGGCTGCTGAAGATTCCCCACTCCTTCCCAAATGTGCTCTTGAAACGAATGCACTTACAGCCTACAAATTAATGCCAAAACCATTATTCAAACTTACTTTGAGACTTATAGTCCCGCATGTATACAAGCTAGTTTCACAACTACCTAACTAGCATCTAAAAGTATTCAAAGCGTTTTGTAATCCTAAGAGTAAGGACATCCGCGATTTTATGTTGGCCAATCCCCCATTCGTTCGTTCCATTTCGTTGAAAATTGTTATGTAGCATGTTTTTGGACGCTGCATCCGAATCTGCCATCTCCGTGTTTGGGAATCATCTTTGACTACTGGAGATCACCAAACTTGGTCACAAAATTTCGAATTTCCTATTTTTTTTTAAATTTTGAAGTCAAATTTGATCTCAAAGGGAGACGATAGTGTCAACATCGAATTTGGCGCCAAAAGCTCTAATAAATTGTCCCTTGCACATCTTAATGGGGTTCATGCCAATGGGCAATGCCCCCTATGGGGTACAAGTTGGTCAATACTCGTAAGGGATTACGAATATAAGAATGACTGGTATAACTTTGCGCTTTTCTCACTAATTTACTTTGTTCATTTTTTAAGCATAAAGGAGACTAGGGTATTCGTGGTTCTTAACGTCCCACGTGCAATGTGGCTGTAAAACAAAATAATTTGTTTATTTTATGTAATCCACGGCAATTTGATTAGGGCTCTGGAACTAATGAGGACAAATTGGTCAGCCTTTACGAACCATTAATTGATACAAAAATAAGTTGAAGGAAAAAAAGAGTTTACAAAAAGGTAAAGTTTTCCAGCTTTTAGGAAGAAGAGCTTTTAGCCTATTTTCTCCGGAACACAATGCTTATTCTACAAAGGAACCGCAAAAGTAGCAGTTATTTACGTAACCAATGTTTGGAGGGCTCCATATGGGAAAGTGAAGGTGGGACGGAAGAGGTAGAGCTTTCCCAACTTAAAGTTGATACTTTCCAAGAATTAATTTCATAAAGGATTTTAGTATGCTCCAAAGTTACATCACTTCCCACTCTAAGAGCTTCTCAAACTTAAGACTTTCTCTTTCTTCCATTTCAAAGAGAAAAGCATCCTTTCTCGGATGCCGACATAAGCTCTACGGGATTTAAGCCGCTCGATGTATGAACACATTAAAAGAGCTCATTAGAAAAGATACGGAGCGCAGACTTCGGTCGACTACATAATCCCACTCGAACACTGCTAAATTATTGGTTCACAAAAAGTTATTCACTTAAATAGGAAAATTTAAGTGAAAGTGAAAGCAATTTGAAAAGTGTAGGGACGGAGAAAGTAGTCTCAGCCAATGTCCTTGGTTAATATTGACGTTGATTGGTATTTACCAGGATTAATTGCAGATGTGAGGAAATTGATGATGAGGAGAATGAGTGCTCTTCGTCCAATGGAAGATAGCATCACTATTTTATATGAGATCAAAGGGACGAAGGACCATTTGTGTCTTCTTCAGAGTCCAGGTCGTAAACCCTGGGATGATGAAAGTGACAGCAATAATCAATTTCAACGGGATTCAATGGTTGCCTTAATAAATTTCCCCCCAGAGGACGCACAATTTGAGACCCTGTAAAAGAGATATAAATCAGGGAGGGCTGAATTTTTAGACTAGAAAAATCAGTGACAAATTTTTATGAGCCAGCCCGCTCGAGCATGATGAATACATGTTAATACTTGAATACTGAATTTTTTGGTGGGCTGCCAAAGGGCAATTTTATTGGGCGATAAGTTGACAGTTAAAGAAAAGGCTTATAAATTAATTTGGGATTTGCATCGAGTTGAATCGAGATTTAATTGGGCGAAAATGAAACTGCATTAAGTGGGACTGTGTATGGATCCAAAATATTGAGAACTTTAAATTTTTAAAAATTTACAGAACTGGATCATAATTTCACGTTAATAATAAGCATCGTAGTGAAGAACAAGCATTTTTCAAGAATTTTGTTTTTTGGACTTATTGGCATTACAAGGGTATGTAGCATTCAATTTTCGTAGCCTTTAATGTAAATAACATTTGTAATTAAGTGCTACATGTTCGTTAATGGTTCCTCGTCTTAGGGCAAGTTTGTTTGGCTTTAATATGTAAAACGAGGTTTTGACATTTTTAAAAACAACAGAAAGGAAATGATCTGAAGTACCCACTGCGGACATTTTAAAAATTTTAGCAAATTTCTTACCAACTATTGCAAGTACCAATAGCAAATGACCCAGTTTTTAGAACAAGGTACAAATTGAGAAGCTGTATTTCAAAGGATTTAAAGTTGCTGGATGAGACAATTTTGCACAATTTATTAGTACCCACTTCTGAAAATGCTTCGGTCGGGATCACGGAAGCAGGACACGAAGTATCAAAGTTGTTTTTGCAAAGTAGCAAAATGGAAATTTATTTTACGTCCCAATGGATTTTATTTATGACAGCAAAATTTGTAGACTTTGCACAGTAACAAAACAATTGTGTTCTGGATAACACTTTCCTGGAATGATAAATGTTTCGTCTACACCTTCTGCATTCGCTAACTTCAGTGTTTTCTAGTCGTGAACCAGTCTAGGTCAGCTAGAAATTGCGGGCCGTATTTAAACAATTTTCAATTCGAAGTGTTGTTCAAATTATAACAACTCATTTTAACCACTATTGTAGTAAAAATGCCACTGATGCTTTCACCTTTGTTAGCAGTAGCCCTTCCAAGTGTGGACAGGATTTGAACTGAGCAGAAATTTCTAAAGAGAGCGAAGGCTAGGTTTCTCTGGAGAAAGTAGGCTTTTGCATCTTCCTAAAAGCCGTGCTTTCACCGTATAGTAAATGTAGTATAACATGCGCGTCGTCTCCGCCTCCTTCCTTGAATCGCCTTTATTTTGCAGAATGCATTATTGCTATTCTTCTCACGAGTTCTCCCCCACTTAAGGTCCTCTGACACAAGATCAGCTACCTGAACGAAATTCAGCCGTAGGATCTCAGTGATGAAACATTTTACATGCGCCTCCTGATGCGAATTTCGAATCTTGATTTCACATTTCTCGTATCCTTCGGCAGATCTCCCTTGCCCTGACTTCTAAATTTTGTACTTTATTTCTGATACATGTACGCACTTCTCTCTGAATTCTTATCCTCCGTTCATACTGCCTTGGAGAAAGATGCCGGAAGGGCAAATTCTGTAATGAAAAATATCGTACAGAGTAAAGCTTCATTGGAAATCACTGTTTCTGATTTCTTGCACACATTTTCCATTACAATGTCAATAAAATGGCAGTAAATAACATTATGGAGGGGACTATCGTACTGTTTTTTTTTGCAAATTGCAGTATAGAAACCTTTTTTATTTTAATTCGTCACATCGTTGTAAGTTAATGATTCTGGCATCCTAATCTATTTTCTATGATGACGGAAGACTTTCCCAAATTTTGTAATCACCCGCCTGCGTCTTGTGAAAGTTTAGTTTTCGAAAGCTTTTACAAAAGTTTATGATAAGTTGATAAGCAAACACCAACAAACTAGTTAAGGTAACAAAATACTAGACAATTCTGGCACGAAGGAACTCAAGGAGAATATTATTTACAAACATACAAAGACAAATAAAACTAAGCTTGCTCATTCTCAGCCTAGCCTATGAGAGCTAATTGAAAATAGAATTATTATTATTTTAAGGCAAACTAATTGATAAATTTTCTACAAATCTGCTGAGTTATGGGGGCTAATATGACAATTAATTATAGGGCTTACACGAAGAAGGGCGAACATTTTTGTTTATCCAAAATTAGTTAGGTTGCCTAAACGATTTTTCAAATTTCGCGGGCGTGCAACGGATTGTAATTTCTGCCTGCGCA
>VYYI01002051.1:0-16344 GCA_021029175.1 Bilobella aurantiaca
TTTGGTTCGATTCGGTTCGGTTCGCCGTACCTCTAGGTACGGTACGGTTCGAATCGCTAATATTATGGTGGATTCGGGGTTCGCTAAGGAAGGTACGGCGAACCCAAATGTACACGTGTGCTTACCTTTCGTTTCTTGCGTTTTATTTAATGTTTAATCCTTTTCAAAATAAACAGAAAATTTGCCGCCTTTGAAATTTAAATTGGAATCTTTAATTCGAGAAGTCACCTTCACCGCTTCACCAATCACCATCAACACCAACTGTTTTTATTTGTGTTTTTTAATTTGGAACAACTAATTAAGATTCGACACTGATTTAGTAATCAACAATAATTAGTTTAATGACAAAGATTAGATTAAATACATAAGAAAAGTTTACGAGATCCAAGCAGATAAATAACTAAATAATATCTACCGGAATCCCGTGCATTAGTAGCATCTTCCTGTCATTTCTACGGTGGTAGTGGTAAGTTGCTTTCTATCATTCTCTCAAGTACTTTAGCTTTACGAAGAAAACTTTGTTGACATCGCAAATTAGTTTTTCCATCCAATTAATTGTGAATGAATTAGTATCAATATTAACTAATAATTAGTCACAACCAAACCAAGATAATTAACATCCTGTTCCAGGATAAGTGGCTGGAGTCAAAGATTTAACTCAGACATCCAAGGTTTTAGAACGACAACGAACAGCTGAAACGCTGTTTAGAAACAAGGAAGAGTAGAAGGGTAAGGCGACGGTTTTATTTTGGTTACCATTTAGTGATAAACTACGAGTACCTTCACCTGTCAATTAATAGATGAGTGAAAACGCTTGATCAAGCAAGCAGGGTAGAATATGTGGCTTGATTCGTTTTTCGTTATTCAAATCATTGTAATTGGGGTTCCATTCAATTAGTCAAGCCAAGCCAGGATCCAGTAAGTTTGTCAGTCAATGTCGAGGTCTAGGTTGGGCACGCTACACGGGCGTTCCAACTGCCAACCCTAACCCTGCTCTTCATTCGTCTTGAAAAGGTGCAAACATTGATAAAGTAGACAAATGATTGAATGGCTTAAATTTTCTTACATTTCAAATATTATCATAAGTAACCGTCTTGTTTCTTGTATGTTATTATTCTTATTTCAGATCGCGGAAATCTATGTTCTGCTTAGCTGAAGCGTAAAAGCGGTTCGGATTTCACTACGATTAGGAAAGCTTTCGCCATCGATTTAGAAATGCCCGGCGTCGGTAGAGGGCAGGGACAAAGAAAAAATGGCGGCGGTGGTGGCAATCAATGGAGGAACAGCAATACTTCGTTTAATCAAGTAAAGTTTAAGTAATCTATATTCTAATAAATTATAATTGTGTTAGTATTTTGTTTGCTTATATCATTTGTTCTTTTGCTGTATAGTTACGCTTTAGTATGTATGTATCTTATGTACTGCTCTCTGAAAACTACTAGTGGAAACGTTGAATCTTGAAAAGGATTAACTGTAATTCCTACTCAAATTTCTTTTAGAGTAATAAGGCCCCAGCACCACAGCCATTGATGCAAGCCCAGTTGACACCAGCACGAAACCAAGCGCAGTCCCCGTATTCGAATCAAAACCAACTTCAAAATCAACTAAACCCAAGTCAACAACTCTTGACATTACAACAACAACAATTGGCGTATATGCAACAGCAACAGCAACAACAATTTCTGCAGCCTTCTTTTCAGGCTCACGCTAACGCAGTGAGTGGTGGTCTTAATTCTCAAGTACCTTTAGCACAAACTCAAATGTTAGCGTTGCAACAGCAGCAAATGATGGGTAGCATGTCAACAAATCCCACTTCTATTGTTAACCAGCAACTGCAAGCAATGAATCAACAGGGGCATCATAATTATCAACAGGGGTACTCCCAGCAGCTTCAAGCAAACATGCAGCTGCAGCAGCAATCGATTCCAAATTATGGACAGTTACAACAACGACAGTTCATGCAGCATCAGCAAACGTACCCTCCACTGCCGCAGCAGCAGCAATACCCTTCACAACAACAACAGCTTATTCAACAGCAACAGTTTCCTCAACAACCTCAGCCAGGTCAGCCACAGCAGACCGCTCCAAATCAGCAATGGATTTCAATGTGGAATCAAATGGGAGCCGGTGCTGAATCCGCAAATGCTACTAACACCATGAATTCTCTACCTGCTCAGCCCGGTAAGAATTGTTTTGAGAAATGATTAAATATAAACTAATTTTGCATCATAAAATGATTCTGCTTTAGTGAAGCCACCCTTACCTCCTACGCCAGCACCTCCACCACCTCCGGTTAGTATTATTAACCCTCCACTTCCACCAGAACCGAAACCAGAGAAACATGATTTAGGAAGAATTAGGACAACTAATCTGCCTGGCCTATTAGACATAATCGCTGGAAAAAGCAAGACAAATGAGAACAAAATTCCAGGTTTAGATATAGAACCAGTTTCTTCTCCAAAAGATATGTCAATAGAAGTAACCGAAAGTGATGCATTAAACCGTAAAACTGAAGTCCAGATCTTGGAAACCTCTTCAAGCGTACATGGAGGTCAGTTTGGTTCGACTGTCGAGACGAAAACCGACAACCCCGTCCCTACTAGTGGTTTACCAAAAGTATCTGAAAAACATGAATCGGGAAGTTCTACCTCTCATACTTTGTCCAGCGCTGCCACCGTTAGCATTCCGGGGTCTTCGGGAGAGGTGTCATCAGCGAATAACTTAAAAAAATTGACCTCGGAGGGAACCAATCCCGATCCTATTTCCGGCGTTCCTGCTGAAAATTCGTCTGCGAACAGTACGAAAGAAGCACTACTTGCTTTTGACAAAAAGTTTCGGGAATGGGAAAAACAATTTGAAGATTGGAAAAAATCGAGCAGTGTACATCCTGATAAGGTTGCGTACGCCCAGTATCTTTCTCAATGGGAAGCGATGAGAGATCAACTTATTCAGCAACGTCGTTTTATTATTGAAAATCTTAATAAGGATCGTGGACCTCCGCCAGCAAATACAGCTGGAAAGCCAGCACAAATGGTTTTGAAGAATTGGAACGAACAACCTGTTTCAACTAGTGTCGTAAATGTACCAAGTTTGTTCAAAATATATTTAAGCATTTATTATTGTTATTATTATTATTTACAAAGGTTAATTTAATCAATTTCTGGTTAATTTACTTAGCATCAACTCTGACGAATTCCTCAAACAACCAATCGAGCTTGTCTCAAAATATACCTCAAGCAGCCGTGAGTAAGGCCCAACCTATATCTATAGCTCCTAGAAATGATCTCCCGAAGGCCATGCAACCTGCAACACCAACTGCCCAATATGAGACAAGAGATTTGTCAAAACTGATACAGAATCCATTTGCCGTGACTGGAGGTCCAATTTCCTTAGAACAGCGACACTTCTTGCATGGTAAACAGCAGTTTCAAGCCAAACACCCGCAAATCACAAGGGATACTTTCCCAGCATTTACCGGTAAGGAGCAGCCTCCAGCTGGTCCTAACCCGTTTGAGGTTGGGGCGAGAAATCCAGCATTATCAAACATACCATCATTACTTGAAACAGCAATAAATCGCCCAAAATCTCCTGTTGAACGAGTATCTCGAGAAGTAAGTATATAAAAACTCAAACGTGAGTGACAGTGACAAACGTAAAAATATTTAATCGTTAGAATCACATTTTTGTTTTGTTTTCCTGTTCCAATAGCCTCGCAACACAACAGCAATCACAACAATTGACTTGAACGATGACGAAGAAGACTTTCAGCGATACGACCCATTGCTGGAGACCAATTCATTTCCTGCGGCTGATGCTTCCGTGACATCTAATAACAGCAAACAAGTTAACCGTGACGAGTTCCGTGACTCTACTAGAACCCAAACGCCGAGCCACCATTTCCAGAGCTCATCATACTACGAATCAAGTTCAGCATCCTTTCAGAAATCAAGTGCTGAGGGAAACAATGATGAGCTTGACAGATGCCGCCCTGATTTGGGGTTTTCCGATGCTTTCCAGTTTTCTAGAAGAGAATTGAATGACACGTCAACTTCAGCTCCTGTGACATTCGACTATGGTCATGGAAGTAACCCTGTTGCCGAAGAATCCTTATTTTCCAGAAATCGCGGCGCTTTTGGTACTTTAGATTCTGGTGGTGCTGTTGTGAGTAATGCCAATGAGTCTGTGCCTGTCACTTTTGACTACGGCCACGGCACTGCATCACCCGTACCTTTAGCAGGTACTTAAGCAAATATTATATTACGAAAAAAGATTGAATTTGTGTTTTCATTCCTCAAATAATATTTTGTAGTGGGCCCAGTACTTGGAAAAGTTCTCGTAGTAGAAGAGGACGTGGACAACTACCATGACCGTTACCAAGATCCGATGGACGAGGTGCAACCAGAACCAGATTATTATGGTAGATCTGGGCCACCTCCTTTTTATCCTGATCAAGATTTCCCAGGCTATGCGTGCCGCGGTGGTCCTCCTGGTCCTGGTCCTGGTATGTTCCGTGGCAGAGGCATGCCGCCAATGCGAGGGTATCGCCCACCCCACCCCGGAATGTATTACGATGAGTATGGCAACGCCCCAGGGCCTTATAGACCTCGATTCCCACCACCATTCCACGGTCCTGGACCGCGGTTTTTTGGTCCGGGGCCACCAGAAAGGTACTATATGGATGACCCTGGTCCTAGAACTTCTCGTCCTCTATTTCCAATCACGGAGTTTGAGAGACCACATCGCTTTCCTGCTCCGATTGAAAGTGGTGACGCTGCTTCGAGGGAACTCGAGTTTAGACAAGCGCCACCAAGAGACCTTGAACCAATCTCTCCTGAAGGCTCTCCACGCGAAAGCACTGGTTCGAGGGAGCGGGATCGTTCGCGAGGAACCGGAGGGCGGAATAGGGGACGAAGCTCTAGCCGGGAGAGGGATCGTAGCAGCGATAGGCCTCGGCGGCACTCGGATAGAAGTAGTCGTGAGCGAGAAAGAGAGGTTAGTCCATTTTCTAGAAGACGACGGGAGCCCAGTCCATACCCACGCGACAAAAGGGGCCGGAGCCGAAGCAGAAGTCCTGCAAGACGCGATCGTGATCGTAGGAGTTCCCCGGATCGGAGCTTTGGGTGAGTACCCAAAAATTTCTTGTTTTTAATTTTTATATCCCGATCTCATGTTTACCGATATGCGGAACTGATTTAATGAAGTCCGGCAGAACTGAATCTCAGAATACCTAGTATTTAATCCTCTTGTCTAATGCCGATCTATTTCCCTCTTGTGGTAATCAATAACTTACCGATGTGAAAATTTTTTGAACTGTTTATTCGGTGCTTTTGTAAAATGTAAGTGCTGATGCCGGTTGATTAAATTGAAATGTACAATAGTGGAAGGCGTTCTTCCCCCAATACATCCTCGTCGTCAAGACCTGTTCTGATCGAAGACATTCTGAATGTTCCTGGAAGAAATAAGCGGCCCTCGCAAATAGTAATAATTCTTAGAGGGTTGCCTGGCTCTGGAAAAACACACGTGGCTAAACTCATTAAGGCACGTAACATTTTGATATTAAAATTGTTAAGATGCAATTATTACCTTCAGCCGTCTGTTTAGGATCGTGAGACTGAATTTGGAGAGAGCGCGCCGCGTATCCTATCCCTTGATGATTATTTTATGACTGGTGAGGAGAAGAAGACTGTCAAGGATCCGTTGACTGGGAAGCAAACCAAAGAAAGTGTCCCTACTTATGAGTATGATGTAGCTCTGGAGACTGAATATCGAAACGACTTGTTCAAAACATTTAGGAAAACCATTGAAGCCGGTTACTTTCGATTTATTATCGTGGATTGTGTAAATGACAAATTTAGACACTTTCAAGAGATGACCAATTTCGCGAAAGCGAAGCGATTTCAAGTAACTTAATAAAATAATTTATTTGATACCGTTAACACAGTGCTAATTGTGTGTAACTTAAGGTGTATGTAGTCGAAATGGAAGGAAAAGCGGAAGATTGTGCCAAGAAAAATATACATAATCGAAGCCTAGCTGAAATTAAGGATATTGAAAAGAACTGGGAACGAACCCCGTCTCATTTTACAAAATTGGACGTCCGAAATTTGCTGCAGGATGCAGCGGTGCATCATGTAAGTTTGTTTGGGGTTCGCTTAAAGCCTAACGTCTAGCTAGCTTCAAGTCGCTATAATATAACTATTTTTGTTAGGTTGAAATGGAAGACGTGTCAGATTCGGAAGACTTGCTAGAAGGCGGTGCCCAACCTGTTGAAATAATCGAGATTGAAGACGTAAGGTCATGTAATACTTTACTAATAATAACTTCGATGTAGATTTTTAAAATTACTTTTAACAATTTTGGTTTCACAATTTTTGTTACTCTGATTGAGTGTCATCTCATAATTGTTTACTGGGACGGACGTTTGCGCAAACGTTTTCGATCCGCTAAACGATGCTCACGCTCAGCATGCTACTGAATTTTCTTGAATGGATCTTGAACAAGAGGTTGCTGCAAAATTATTGCATTTCACATTGGATTTCGAAAAATAGTTTTTCTTTTTTCTTTTTACAATGGTGAACTTTTTTTTTTACCTACGAGTTAAATTAAATTAACTCGATTTTGATGCTGTCGGGATGGGTGGTTTGGTTATATGGATTACGGGTTGGTACAATTTTTGTTAACTCAACCGGGTTTTCCGGAATCAGACAGCACAGTGTAAGTTAAGGTGACAGCGTGAAGTGCGTTTTAAGTAAAGCGTCGTCAAAGCCGAAGCCAGACAACAATTGGAAATCCAGAGAACAAAGTACTCTCGAAGAAGCCAATCAACTGCTGATTTGAAGAATCGAACTAACCGGATATTGTTATGAAAGAACGGATATATAATACCCAATTGGCAAATTCTGGCACCTGCTAGTGATTTCATGAGCTACTACAATGAATTTCTTCTTTCTTGTCACGAT
Organism: Bilobella aurantiaca; assembly: GCA_021029175.1. NCBI lineage: Eukaryota > Metazoa > Arthropoda > Collembola > Poduromorpha > Neanuridae > Bilobella > Bilobella aurantiaca. The sequence goes on from VYYI01002051.1 coordinate 6,960, forward strand.
TTTGGATTTTATCGATTCCTTTCGTTAATAGGAAAGTGGGCCTTGGGCGACCAGCAAGTGGGAGACTTCTGAAGACAAATTAAGTGAGTGTAAAAAAAAATAATTGCAAAAATCTTATACCGAGTTGGGTTGGAAATTTTCGCTGTGAAACAGACAAATTGGACGGTCTTGGCCGAAGGCACAAGAATGCTGATTCCGATGATGAGAAAGAGGAACATCAGAGCTTGGAACAATGGCTTCAGACGCATGTACCAGAAGACTATTCCTATCGCCGTGATACGCAACCCGGCAAAAAACGAGTGAGTTCTTTAAGAACTATTTATGTACGTTTGTTAAGCCATTTTCTATCTTTTCCTTCAACCTCAGGTTCGTTGGGCAGACATTGAGGCACGCCGCGAACAAGACCGTGCCCGAGAAATTGGCTTCGTAGTTGGACATACCGATTGGACACAAATGTCCAAGGATGCCAGTTCTGCACTTACGAGAACCAAGTACATATAGCTATGTACAACAAACAGATTTAATATTCAAGAATAATTAAGAAATTTTTATTGCTTTAATTGCATTTTTGCAATGAAACTGACGAAATGAGACTGTTTTAACTCATTAAAATCCAGTCGGCTATGTGCTGTTCATTGTAGTGAGTTCGAGGATTCGACTGATTTTAATTTTACGTAGAAAAATAATTTAGTCTCAATCCCGCGTTGTTCTAGACTTACGCAGTTAAGTGAACCGGATAAACACATAATTTTATGTGTTACAAACTATTGCTACATGTTACTTTATTCTGGGGTCCACTTACAACTAAATTTTCATTGAGCTCGGGCCGTGTCCGTGTGTTCAAATTCTTAGACGGTACTTACCAAACCTAAACACCCTTTTTGAAAAGGATTCTTTGCTACTTTGGTGGTTATGAATTTCGGTTCACAATTTGAGTAATTAAACTAAAGCGCTGTGTTTTTGTAAAGTTTGCTGACATTTTACCCAGCAAATAATTTCGTAACCAACAGGGGTCGTTGAATTGCAGTTATGGTGGCGTTTCTGCATTCGTTAAATAGTACTCTGCACGATTTCTGTGCTGAAGTCCGCTGAGATATCAGAGCCTTAACAATTCTGCTCCTACCGGAAGCATCCCTCACTGGAAGTATTACAAATCTCCTGAAATAAAGGACATTTAATTTTGGTATATTACAAATTTTACCAACTTCCTATATACCTCGAAAACCCGTCCGCCCCTCCATTCGCCAACAGACGCTTCTTGTTCAGATTAACCCTTCTTGAGATGCTGCAGAAGTAGAACTGTACCAAACATTTTACAGGAACAAGAGTTCCTGTGACGTTGACTTGCCTTTTGAATCTGCTCAGCTTCGAAGCAGGAATTGATTCAGGCTCTAAGATCAGCGATGTTTTCTGAAGGGCCCGGCCCTGATGAGGCAATGATACCTGAACAGCGACATCGACATCATCATTCGGTTCGAATGCTACGGAGAGCGGAGCTTCTTTATTCAGAATGTCACTTCGCCTCTGTCTCTTCTTTCCGGGTGATGGTACTTCAGCGATTGGGGGAAGCTTAAATGGAGTGACTTGAGGCTGGAGCGAACCACTTCGTCCTATACCAAGAAGCCCTGTCGACGTTGCGGCAGTCATGTTCATACGACTATTAAGAATTGAGGTCTGGATCAAATTCAAGAAGAAGAGGAAGGATAGAAGGCCCAAGGCTTGAAGGGCCGCCGTATTTCCTCCGCCTCCGCCGCCATGGCCCCCGCCGCTGAAAATCGAAATCAGGTAACTTTTTTTTTTTTGGAATTTTGTTTAAGAGCTGTTTGAATCCCTACCTGGCCCCTGTTCCGTAAACCCTGTCACTGAACCCTTCATAAGGAACGGTGACTTTGGATTGGTAGCTGTTGTAATAGCTCGGTGGTTTCTCAGTAGTTCTTGGGGTCTCGTAGAGATGCGGTGGGTAGTACATGTCTTGGAATCGATTAAGGCCCTGGAGGGAGGATGCTTGACTAAAATTTTGAAATCCAAGTTCCATTTTAAAATTGTTATGTAAAACTGGTATCCAAAATACGGGTAACTTTAAGTAATTTTTGGAAGATAATCAAGGGAAAATGAACTGTTGTGACGGAAAATTGTAACTACACTGATCCCGGTTATGGTAGTGTCTCGCGTTTACAAATCTGTGGCAACCTACTCGTGGAACATGTCACGGTGCTTATTACTAATTGAGGTCCGTGTTATTATGAAAAACGTTGGATCTGCCCAAAAATGTTTGCATGTCGACTTTGATTGTGGAGCACGGCTAATTCTGGCATAAGATTCCTTTTTTGGATCTGCAATGCCTAGAATCAGTAAAATATTATAAGCTGTAAACACTAATTGTAACAATTTGTGTCATCTTGAATGGAATTTTTATGAGATGCTCGTAAGATCAAGATGGAACTGCTGCGCATCAGAATGAAGATGATGACAAATTTATTAGAGCATTTACAGGCAAATTACATTTTCTACCTTTTATGACTTTTTTGTTGCTTTTTAAAGGTCGAGTCTTAATTTGTAGAGAAGTGCCTCACGCAAATTTATGTGGGTCAACGTTTTCATTTGTTGTCCAGTTCCAGGACAATGACATTATCACTTTCTCTTCCCTCAATAACCTCATGTTATAATTCTCTATTGGACCATGTAGGCTAATTCGGGTTAGTCAATTTATAGTTTTAGGGATTAACGTAGTAAAGCTTTTATAATGCAGTGAAGGGGAAGGTATGTATGTATTCCTATAGTAAATCATACTCCTCGAGAATTTTAGAGGTTACTTCCAAGAAAGTACTACTTCAAATGTGTTGAGTCACTGAGAATCACTGACCGAAAATGATTCTCAACGATTTTAGTGTGTTTATTGTCTTTTGCCTTAAGATTTGTCTATTACAAGGTGGTAATTTCTTTTTAATTATTTATTTTGGCCGTAGTAACTATTCTTACGTTGTAATTTCAAATCATTTTCAGTAAGCGCTGGACAGCAAGGCAAGATAAAATAGTAAAAACTATTTTAAAAAAAGTATGCTCTTTTTATAGTTAACAGCCTTGCGTCTCCTCATTTGTGCTATGAACTTTTGGATGTGACTTTTTGTCGTGAATCGTGATCCTCTCATTATCTTGAATGATACCTCATAATAATAATAACGTGAAATGAGTTTACGCGTTTTGGAGTAATAATAATTTATGGCAGACAAACACTTCTATTTCTACAAAGTAACAAATCATGCAAAATAAATAAAAAAAAAACCGTTAAGTTAACATTAAGGTAGAAGGTACTGTTGTAGTTAGAGGAAAATGTTGACGCAACCCAATAAGTTGCACTAAATGATTTCATTGCAGGCGCTGTAGGCTAGGTTGCAATCTTGAAGTGATCTTCCTTTCCGGGCTGCTGCCATGTAGAGCTTCGTATTGTCCTTTACTGCTCCTTGTGTATAGTGCATCAGATTTGCAGTCATGTACCTGCAGATTATAAATGAGTAAATAACGGTCTGCTCCCGCTAATCACTAATTACAGGAGGGGACACAAAACAATTATCCTATTGTAATAGCCCTATAAAGCATTTTCGCCAAATGATGCTAATTGATAGGGAAATGCTCAAATTCTGTCATGAACAGCAACTGCTCCCCTTTTGGCCATAATCGAGAGCAGGGACAAAGTGCGTCTAATTGTCATTTCCGCTCGTAAGAGTCTTTGAATTTCTTTAAGTACAAATGGACGCATTTTCTGCTCTTTCCGAGTAAGTCTTCCACCCAAAATGCTTTAATGAAAGTAGGGCTTAATCGTGATTCTTCAAATATTGTGACCGGGCCTTCTATAGAAGAAAAGCGTAGGAATTATGTCAAGTGTGTAGGCCGTTTCGGTCATTTTGTGGGGTAGATGTGTGACTCGCAGGTTAACTGCATCCTGCCACTCATGACGAAGGGAACGAGGTAGTATTAGCTGACGAAGGACCTTTTATTCATTGTTTATAGAAGATGCTCCTCGTTATTATTTGGCCCTTACAAATTAGTCCCGTTACCTCTCCTGAGAGATATGACAAAAGGGCTTTTGAGGGCCCTTTGTATAATTTAATAGCCTTTCAATTTTGGCCCTTAACGACTGATTTAGCATTACTCACTGTTGTTGGGTTGGCCCTTAACCTAACCTAAGGGACGCTTGGGGAAAATGGCCTACAATTTTTGAATTTTGCTTGTTGAACATAATTGAAAGTGGAAATATTCGCAACTTACGCTGACAAGTGACAAATGCCGTATGCATTGGACTGCCCAACGTCCTGAACACATTCTCGCGCAGCCTCACAGATCCTCTTCTCCTTGCAACTGTCCACTGTGGTATTGAATGACTTGGCATAGGCCTAAATTGAATGGCATTGTAATTAGTTTGAATTTTTGTTGTAAATCCTCCCTACCTTTCCCATGTCAATGGCCGCCAGAGATAGGTCAGTGAACTTGTCCTTTTCTCCCAGGGAACGGGCACGGAGAGCTCGTTGACTGAAGGACTGCTTGAGAGCGTTCATGAGAGCTATCGTAAGATTGATCAACTGGAACAAAGGTTTCAATTGATTGACTAATTAGCATCAGTAAGATCAAGTTGTGCTAATTAGTTTGTTGAAATGTACCTCGCTGGTTTGCTTCGCCATGTTATCTGCGCCTCCTGCCTCTTCTCCGCTCACTAATGCTCCTAACAGCGTTTTGAACAAACCCTGAAATTTCATGTTTACAAAATATATTTATTTTATAGTGTTTTTTTTTAAATTTTTTTTTATTGCCATATTTCAGTTGCCATTTAAAACTGACCTGGGCTGGTGATGGCCCACCTTCAACTCCAATTTTGTCGACGCCGTCATGCTCAATACTGTTTGCATTTGCGTTGGTGCCTCCAAGAGCCGCAAATATTAGTTTGAGTCCGTAGCCAATGACCTGACCCCAGGAAAAGCCTTGTCCCTACAAATTATTACATTTTTTAAGTCAAAAAGAAAATTGAACGTTTTAATGGTCGGATTTTTTTTTTCAAATTACCGGTGAATTACCGTCCATTTTATCAGACGCAGGCGTGAGACCATTTGAAACCATTTCATTGGGAATGCCGAAGAACATGCGCAGGAGTTGCATGAGTGAGGATGACAGGAAGTTAAGTGGGGAGCCGTTGGCGGGACCGTTGCCACCAGAGATGTCCGTTGGAGTGCCAATGTCCGAGGCTTTGTTCTGAAATTACAGGTAAGAGCTAGAGCGTCAATGTAGGTCATGAACCCTTGGAAAGACCTCACATCTTCAAAGATGGAAGAATAATAAGGGAAGATGACGGACTATCGTATTTTTGCTTTTCCCTCCATTTTCCTTTCCTTGAGAGAATTTGGCCCCATTTAGAAGGGCCCAAAGTGGGTCGTCGAAGGAATCCTTGACTCACCTGCGGAGACAATTGACAATCCGAAAACTTTCTTACCATCATGAGGTTCGTTGGCTCAAGTGGGGCGTGAGCCTGCTGCTGGTGCTCAATTGTTTGGGAAATCACTTGCTTGTGATACACTTTCTTCGGGATGTTCGATTTTACAAGATACTTCCGCCCTGCTTCTGCTGGTGGAGCAGAAAGTGCTGGCAGAATTGTACCAGAGCAAATAAGGGCCAGGAACATGTAGGACTTGAACTCTTGCAGTCCCATTGTGTTGCTAGAGAAAAAAAAATTGGCATTTGAATTTGGAAGCATTTTAGATGAAATATTATTATATCTCTGCGACTAATTTTTGTTTTCTTTTAATTCTCGATGGATTATCCAGATGATCGAATAATTTTAGGATAATTTCAATACAGTGCATTCTTTTAGAGTTTTGCCTCGAAGTTTATTTGAGCAGTTTTCTTTTAGTGAAAATGTTTTTTTTTCAGAACCTCTCAAATGTGTGTTTGTATCAAATTGAAATCGACTACAACAGCCGTGCTAAATATGAAATCAGCTTCTGGTTTAATAATCGCTTCAATACCTACATTTAACATTTGCATGCAATTATTACTGTTAAATGACAATTATTTTTGCTTTAGAAAAGCCTCACACTATTCACAGACCTCAAACCATACACTTGTCGTTCCATTGTTCTCCCTACTTTCCAATTCAACAAATTATTTAGCTCTGTAATTAGTCATATCCCTCAGTCGTGAAAGTAAGAAAAGACTAATTTTCCCTTTCTCAAATTACAAATTACTGAATGATTTTGACTTTGACGGGGACGAAGCACAGGCAAAAGTTGCAAGTTTCTTTTATTGCGTTATTTGTTGATAGGCAAAGTTTGGCAATGACTTTTTTTTTTGTGGTTAGCTTTTGGACGACCAAACTTACTTTTAAGAGGGCTCAAAGTCGTTAATTTTCAATTTATTGAAACAAGTTTCTCTTCGTTCGTAAATTTAATGATTTAATTTCACGATCTGCCTTTCTTAAAAAGTTTGTTATAAATCTAATTTCTTTTGACTGAATATATCTCTATTCTTCATTACAGTTTTGATCCGAACTGCAATGCAATTGGTTGAAATTTGATTTATAATTTTGAAAAAAGAATGATTTGGCACGAATTTATAAATACTTCCGCTAACTGTCAACTCCAAATTAAGTGGTTTACTATTGTGGGAAAAATAATAATGAGCGAATACAATGGTTGCCCATTGTCGCCACAAATAGTACGTTGGTAGTTGTATTTGTATATTTTTGGGAGTCGGAACAAAATTTCTTTAATCGCTAATTTCCTGTGTTTGTTATATTGTTTTCTTATATTTTCCACTAATTAACGAACAACAATTTGGTCTAATCATGCTTATGGGAAGTGTCATTTTGTAGGATTTGAGAGCGTTGCGGCATGTAATTATTTTCGGCCTAACTTTCTTATATGCAAAAACGGTTCCGTCTTTAGCATTGTCCTAGTTTTGACAAAAGCGTGTACGTTTGTACAAGTTTCTCCAAATGAAAGTTTTGTTACAAGGAAAATTAAACCAACCACACATAATTGCACGCACGTACAAATTGTGTGGGTTAAATGAATGTTTTCACACCAGAGTTCCTACAGAAGGCCCTTTAAACATTCGGCTGGATCCTCGTGCTCTACTTGTTTATTTTTAGGCGAGGCTCTGTTCGAATAACGTTTGGAAGGTCAATGCGTCCTAAGCGATTTTTGTAATACGGATGCTGCCCCGTCACTCAGCACATTTTTCGTGTTTAACTGGTTTAACCGTTTCAAACATACTGTTCTTCGTCATGCATCGATTCCCTCCTGTTGTCTTACATCCCCTTTTAGTAACATCATCCTTAAAGCACATCTCATAATTATGGCTCATCCCACTTACAACATAAACGAAAAATTAATTTGGCACCTTCTGCTTTGCCTTACCAAACAACCTCACGCCCTGTCATCGTAAATTGGCTATTCCGATCACAATTTTCAGCGATGCGCTTGAAGCGAAAAAAAATTTGGAAGCTAAAGCAGTGGCTGCTTTAAACATAAAAGAATGAAGCCTGTGTATGTGGCAGGCCATAAGTGAGTGATTTGTATATTTAGGCAATTTAGGAGCCCTTCTTTTTAAGTGTATTATAAACTGTGAAAATGCTTTCCTGATTTTTGGCAAACAAATCCTCGACATGAATGAGTGGAGAATGCAATATTTTATGGAAACAGTTTTGGAGTTTCTGGGGATATCTATTCACCCAAAAAATTGTGCTCCAAGTTAATATGACAGAGTTCTAAGTTTGTTTATAATATTTTGAGTGGGAAGATGATTTTGAGCATCTTATTTTTTTTTGGAAACGTTTCCGAAATATGCTCACAAATCCTTGAAACACCTTCCACAACACGAGGCTTTCATTTAACTTAGGAGAACGCCTTTTGTTTTCAACTTTTTCTTAAGTTTTTTTAAGGGATGCGTAACTTCAAATGTTGTTCTAAAAATGCGTAAATCATAATAAACAAAATTGAAACGATGCGTAAATGAAAAAAACTTAAAAAGATGCGCAAAGTTTAGAAATAGTAAATGGAGAAAGGGAAAGGAGTAAGGGTAACCTTACCTTGTTTCAATTCCTACGGTTCAGAAGACGCAGCGAATCAATTGCTCTCTTTGTGGCGGAAGAATTTGAATTGAAGCGTCCTCACGGGGTTGTTCACCGCAAATGAAGTTGGCACACGAATGGAAGGCGACGACAATGGATGACTTTTTGATGCCTGTAGGTACTGCCACAGAGTAAATAACCGGCTAACGTGCCTTGTCGCCCGTGAACTTCCCAACAATCTCGAGGCAAATGATCTTATATAGAGTTTGGCCGACATTGGATTCAATACTTTTGCCTCTTACAGTACTCTTACAGGCATCGAGCAGCCTAACCCCTTCGGCAGGAATTTCAAATTCCGTTTCATCAATCTACCCTTCAGCCCAAGTGCACTGGGCCTCTTAATTTTGGCTATGCCTCTCCTACATCCGTTGAAACTACATCAACCCCTTTGCAAAATAAAGGCATCTCCTGCTGCAAGGGTACATGCAGGCAAAGGGTTGACACGGTTTTAAAATGCACAACAATTAATGACTGATTGCAAGAATAACTGCAGTTCCCACCTCAGCCTAATCTATAGTCAGATCTCCTTAGTATGAGACGCTCCTCACGACAAATGGCCCTGACAATGACAGATCATGAGAATAACGACTACAGATTCTATTCCTCATGGACCATTTAAAGCTTCAGAAGTTTGACAAATAATTGAATGACTTTTTTTGTGTGAAAAAAAAAAATGTGAGCAGAAACAAAAATTAGTGGGACAATGTGCCTTTTACAAAATCTTGAGTTAAATGCGGTCCAGGAAGAGAAATCTGACTTTAAAGTTCCCTTAATGTCACTTTTTGACATTTGTGAGCCTTAATTAGGGAAAGCTTTGCGGAAAATTGTGTGGGAATTGATTACTTGACGTCAGTCTTTCATTTCACTTTTATTCGAGCTACTGTCAGCGGGAAGGGGTAGGTTAGGAAGGAATTATTTATTTCTCACGCAGAATTTCCGGAAGTGAACTCCAAGGTCAGTGAAAGTGACCCCGTTTCTGTTGCACCGGATACGGATATTTATCCTGTAGTTTTGGATTTCAATTCGCTTAACTAAAATCTACGTTTTGTTATAATGTTGCTTGAATCGTTTTTTGAATTTGAATTAAAATAATTTTAATTCAACTTAAAGTTAAAGTGAAGAATTTTAGTTACACAAAAGAAATTTTTAAAACCCTATGAGATATTGGCTGGTATGAATAATTGGGAGCAAATGCTTTTACTCTCAGATTTTGAAGCTTTTGCTTCTTATGGTACGAATAATTGAAAAGTAAGGAGCAAATGCTTTTAG
>VYYI01002052.1:833-16342 GCA_021029175.1 Bilobella aurantiaca
GGGGGGGGGGGGGTAGAAACCTAAATGGGGTCTTGCACAAACTAATACCCAGGAAACTCATGCCCTTCTAATGTTCCCAAAGCACCAGAGTTAAAAAGTTAAAGTTTCGAGTGTTAGGCTAGATGGCTGTGCCATACTCAAATGTAATACATGAAGTAGACCGGAAATTAAATAAATTCTATGGCTATTAATAGCAAGGCGATAGAATATTTAAGTTGCATATTCAACAGCCTTGATTAACATGATATAAAATATGCATCCAGCCAGATGCATATTTTGGTGGGAGATGCATCTCATTATATTTTGTATGCTAGTGAAAAGAAACAAGAGTACAACTCCCCTTAAATAATACTGTAAGCAGATGAAGTTTCAAAGTTTTTATTTGAAATACAAGATATCTGGTGGAGTAGACCACAGAACACCTCAACAATGAGATAAATTCAAAATCCTTGCCGTATCGTTCAAGACTCGCCTTGTACCTTAATTTGTCAACCATTAAAATTCATCACACAAAATGCACAAAATCTTGTCACTTGGAAATGGATAATACTTATGATGGTGTCCGTTCAAGGTGTCTCATTTATTATTATTTTCCACGTCATGAACACTTTCGGGGATATGGATCTGAAAACCAAAGGAACACTTCATTATGTCGTCTTCAGGAACTATAAAAAGTTTAATGCAGTCTCATTATGGCAAATGGCAATCTCCATAATCTACCCACATTCTATATGAAATCATCTCAAAGTAATAAAATGGTCAATACTATTTTAAAAAATTACATGCATTACTGTTGTAAAAGAAAATCTTGTTCCCATGTTTCCCCGTTTAAAAAACACCAATAAACTCACAGACGAAGCAAGCTCGAGCCAATCCATCATCTTCACTTGAGTGTCCGCTCGCGTAGTGACTTTATCCCAGTTCCAGTACACAAATTCTGTAAAGTCTTTCTTTATGAACAACGTCTGATCCTTCGAATCCGTTTCAAGTTTGGAACGATGGACGAGGGGGGAGGTGGATTCCATAACAAGGCCTGTGTATTCCTGGGGAAGGTTCAGCTTACAACCTTTAAGTGGACGGGCCCTGAATTCCATTTCCAACTCTGTCATTCAAAAGTTGCCTTTAAAGAGATGATACGTCAATTCGACGCTTTATTACATTTAGAAAAACCACATAATCACCTTTACCTTTAGTCTCCGGATTCACTTGGATAGAACTTCCCAGTCGCTTCTTCACATTGGCCGCCCCATTGTACTCAATCTGAAATGGTAAATGATGCAATTCGGCCGTTCCGGTATCCGGACTATCACCGAATTTACCCTTTCTTTCATCAATAAACTTAACGGTTGCCATGGTTACAAAACGAGTATATTGTTCGTGTTCACGTACAAAAAAACTGTTGCTATATAAATCAGGCAAAGGCCACGTCCAGACTAATGACTGACTGCAATACGATACTACTAACAGAGTACGTCAAATTTGCTCGTTCGTTGCACCTCCCTTGCAGCACAGTTTTCTTTTGAAAATTTACCGAAAATTCAAATTAAGTGGCCAGTAGTCGCCAGACTGTCGTCAGAAAGAAGAGGGAATTAAAACCCATGCATCCCAAAAAGTTGTTAGCTTTCCCGCCTTTTCTTTGGAACTTTATTCAAACTCTATTCCTATTGGTCCAACTCAAACCGCAAAAGTTTTACAATTGTAGGGTTTGGACGGACGCATGATTTTGTTTTACGTACGTTTTAAATGATTTAGGGAACAAACCACAACCTTCCACAATGATTTTTAGCAATTTTCGAAGCCTGAAATTTCGAAGTGAAAATAGTGCAACGTGTATTGTGCTTGAAGGTGGAGTAATTCACGGCTCAAATGGAGCAAAATAATTCCTTTACATTCTTTAAATATCTATAATTTCTCTTTGAATGGCAATTTTGAAATTGGGATAGTGCACTAATCTTGTTGTTGTTATGCTATATGTTTTCAGGACGTAAATATAAAGATAATGACTTATAACTCAAACTAGAGGTGTCTTTCACTCACTATTTAGACCTAACCAGTGAAACGGCGAAAGAAGTCGGTTCTTGCACTCAGCATTTCACCATAATCACCATTCATTTTCATTATTATCACCCCAGCTCCATTTTTTGGATTAAGGAATGCGTTCGAAATGAATTATTCAAGATACAGGTTGTCCCAACATGGTGGATTGATGGTGAGACCATTGGACTTTTCTGCCTAGAAACCTGGCGAATAAAGTTCTGTTGAATAAATTCTTCTGAGAATATTGCAAATACGACAGAGTGCTGCATTCAACACTCTTGAATTGTGTGAGTTGCAAGTTATTTTTTGCATTTGATTGAGGCCAACAACGGCGAATATTTTTTCATTCGCGGATGCTCTATGTGCATTTGCTTAATTGGAACCAGAACCAGAGGTCGCTATGAATGCAAGATACTTGGATACAACGTAAACGTAAAACTTCTGGCATGAAAAAGTCACTTTATTCGACAAGGCGACCAGTCCCCCCTTTCGGACTAATTCCACCTTCGACCTCCTCGTGTTCGTTTCATTTTTCCACTTCCTTCCATGTTCTGTCGTGAAACGTTTTGTGACAGAAACATGATGGGATTTTTTAAATTCACGCCTCCGTGCTGCCATGGTACGGAAAGCTGCTGACTTTTCATTGATTCAATAATTCCGTCTTTGAAATCTCCTATCAGAGGTAACGTTTTGAATGGGAAAACGGTAAAAAAGCATTTCTCTATGAATCATGAAACAATATTGCACAAGTTGTGGAAGTATCGGATTTTTTCCTTAAAAGCGAGTGAGTGGCGACCATTTGGGTGAACTCAACACCAAATGAAATGATCAACTAAACACTTGCTATTATGAAGGCCGGGCTGAATGTAGTTGTGGCCGCCACAGTTGCGGCCGTCGGAGTTGTCCTCCTCGTCGTTGCCGACGACTTTTCGGAATCCGACTTTGTCAACGTGAGAAAAATCCCGCTGATGCGACGGAAGATTTCCCTCAAGCAAGAGGACATTGGTCCGTACGCCAACTACGGAAGCTCATGCAACCTCTCCATCTACGATGCCTGTCGAAAGCCAATTTACGCCGCTAATGCCTCCAAAAGTATCTACGAACGCTCCGATTTGCTCTTACAACTTATCCGGGATATTACGAAAATGTGGAAGGACAAGAGCAAAAATACAACAGCAAGTTGCTGGCCTTCATGGTTCAGCTATAGTGACATCTGCGGATCCAATCATCTGATGGCCTGCGTTGCTACAGCCGGATCTCCGTGCTGCAAATGCATGGATGAAGAGGCGTCCGTGTACCCCCAGTACGTGAATATGACCAAGGTGGAGGTTGGTCAGGATCCCGTCCCATTTCCCTTCCCGCCGGCCAATTACAGCTATCCGTACTACAGGAAACTGTATGAATGTCGGGCTAATACCACAGGGTCCACGTGCAACACGCCGGGCTACGTCTACTGTGGCATGAATTTCAAGTGCGTCAATGCTCAGAAGTCGTACCAGTGTGAATGCCAGCCAGTGAATGCAACTGATCCGGCGGATTTCAGTTACATTGAGGATGATAACCTCGCCCACTTTAAGATCCCCAAGAATACCTGCAAACCGAAGCCAAGGGGTCGGATCCGGGAATGGCAGTAGCGAGTACTTTCCCTCTTCGTATCATCCCCAGTAATTACACGTTTGTTGCGCACCTTCAGGAATTCAACGGACGTTTCGTTTGTGTTGTGCTAGATGATCTTCAACATTTGTTCATAGATATTGAATCGAAAGTTTACTCCTTGACGCTTTTGTTGGATTTAATGGTACATTAACTTGTTAATTAATTCTTTGTTTCCTATACAAAAACCTAATTTTTTAAACAGTGCAGTTCTTGAATTTCAAAAAGTTGATCGTTTGAGAAGAAACAATAATAGAGCTACATAGGAATTTAAAAATGAACATTACAGAAGTGCGACGGCGCACCCTGAAAGGACCAATCTTTTGTGTAACATGTCAGTTGTGCAGTAAGCTGCCGCTGTGCGCGCTGACCTTTCCGGCAATTTTTGGTGGATCAAATAGAGAACCCACCGCTAACTTTTTCGTACACATGATTGTACTTGGCACATGAAGGAAATACGCGCTTATGCATACTTGATCACTATCCCACATAGTCACAATGACCTACCAAGTTGAGGGAGCGTCCTGATCTCTGTGTTGTATGTGTGTGCTGCAGAAGTCATAAATAAGTAATATTTTCAGCTCAACCGGTTTCTTCTCGCCATGAGGAATTCAGCTTATATAATATAAAATCACTCACTTCGCCGTGTGCCTGTTCCTATTCGCTATTAACTCACACAAGCGACTGCAGCAGACCGGCACTGCCATGTCATCGCTAGCCCAGAACTTCGCAGATTGTTCCTTTCTATATAATATGCATATGAATATGTAGACATTCGTATGCACACATAAACATCACTGATGAAAGGGAAAGACATTTTGCAAGCAAGTTCTCCTGTGAGTTTGAGGATTACCACCATCACCCCCTCCCTGTATGCAATTAGCAGTACGTATGTTGGAGATGGGGAACATGGCGGGGGTAGAAGAAGGGAGGTTCGAACAAGTTTCACCAGATCCCAACCTCTGCCGCATGACAGCAATAACAAATAGTATTTCGCTATGTTCTCCTCACATGTTTATCCATACGTGTGAGCTAGTGGGCAAGTGGTGTGTGAGTGAGCCTTGGTTCTCATGGCCTCCTCAACGAACCAACTTGCGCTTCCAGTTGAGTTGCATTACATAGACAGGATTTTGCCACATCAAATGAGGACAAGGTCTTACGCAATGCATCAGAACAGCACATAATAATAATATGACTCCGTCACTCACCCTCACGCATGCACCACCAACCCTTAAGCAGTAGTTGCAAATGGGACAGTGAACGTCACCGCTCATCACCTGTGCGCCGCCTAAGCAGCTGATTTCAAGTCATTTATATGTGTTTCCCTTGATGCAATTGCACACCGCACAATATACACTGTTGAGCCCGTGTCAATGCCTTCAATCCCATCCACCCATGTTGCTCCACTGCGTTTGCCGCAATTGTGCGATATTGTGAGAGGATCGCGCAAGAAACCATCCATAAATGAGCGAGACCGTTTCGTGCATCCCCCTTCCTAATTATTTCACGTAACAGCTACAGGTTAACCCTGAATTTCCTCAGTCAATTTACTCTACACACGTCTCGTTCCCTTTCCTGGTACCGGGAATGCGGATGCGGCTCAATGCTATTTAGGAGGCCTTTGCCGGGTTGGTCCCTCTGTGAGGCACCATGCCACTCATCTCCAAAAAATAACAAATTACTATGGTCTACAATTATTACATGACCCCATCATCATAACCACGAAAATCTCTACTCCTCATGTCTTCAGTCGTCATTTGACATATCGCCGCTACCCATGCCTCCCTTCCTTTGAAATCGGGGTGCAGTAAGTCCTATAAAATGGACGTCCGACCAACAGTCTTCAGGAAGCCGCGAAACCTCTTGTTTTTGTAACCTTATTTTGACAAAAAAAATAAATTTGCGAAAGTTGCAAAGTTCCCAGTAAGACCAATACTTTAACGTTCTCGCGTCTCGCAAATGCATTGAGTGGGCTGACAAGTCAGGACGGAAGTCACACTATGATCATCTGGTCGTCTGCACGATGGAAACAACCATGTGCACTTATTTCTTGACAGAACCAACCAACCAACCAACCAGACCCGCTGGCCCATTCTGACGAGTGTCTACACAACACTCACAGTCAGTCAGGAGCATGTACACAGTGTTCAATGCCGCCGGTTAAGGCCTCACACTGAACCGTATAGGGTCACGAGGTAGTCTCTGTATTGAGTAAGCGATTATGTGTGTGAGGTAGACGAGGACGTAACCGTCTTATTAAGCACGAAGCAATGATTATTCTCATTCTGGATTTCCACCCCTATTACATCCCCATAGCAAGGTATATGTACGAAGTGAAGGTGAGGGAAAGTGTGTCTTGGAAGTTGCAGCAACCACAACAACAACAATATAAAACGTTCAACGGCATCATAACAATGACCACGTAGAAGGTGAGGGGTTGATCATGATGACGATGATGATGATGAGATGATTCTCTGACGAGGTCCCGACGACGCAGATGTGTGGACGCGGAGATGAACAACACAGTTTGAGTTCAGCGCCGGAATCCAGAAGTGTGTATTTCAGTTTTGTGCCGCGGAATAGGAACTATAACACGTCCGTGCATACACTACGTCCCTGCCCTAGCCTTTTGAAGGTGTGAAGCGACGGCTATAACTGCTGTACATATTCGCTCTGTGTGTGTGTACGTGTGTGTGGATGTGGAGTTCTTCTAAAAAGGAGCCTCCGACGGTTCTGTGGACTGGACCTCCATCGTGCGATCTAGTGTACAACCGCTTGGATACTTTGGAGCAAGCCCTCTTCCCGCTGCCTCCCGTTCCCGTCTCGAGAGAGAGGCAGAGATCCTCCAATCCCACCAAAGGTGGACGCACGCACATCAATACACACACACACACACAAACGGACCCACATTCAAACGCACACACGCGTTCATCCCATACAGTCCCGTTCCGCGTCTCAGTTCCCTCTGTTATCCTCAGCCGACACAAGCATACATAATCATATATGCACACGCACACACAAATCCACGCACTCACCACGGTCCCATTTCCAGCCTCACATACGTAACTACTATCTCCTCTTCCAATTCGAATTTCACTCGTTTATGTCTAGTAGACTCTCTAGCTCTCTCTCTCTCTCTCTCCCTACCTATTCTCACCGAATTGTTTTCCCTGTGTCCAAGTACGACGACGACCGCGATGTCCGCTTGGAGTTTGAATCCCATCGTCACATTTGTAACCCTTTAATACCTCTTCATATATATTTCTGATCAACGCTCCTTGTATTTCTACAACTGTATACTACGACCTACGACTCCTTTCTTCATCATCATATCCCGACGGATCCATATTACACACGGACACACACACACACGGTCACACACACCTACACACTTAACGTATCTTCTTCTTCCTCCAGTCCATACCCTCGTCGGAATCAGAGAAGAGGAGGAAGAGTACAAGAGTGATCTCTCTCGGTGGAATAGAAAAAAAAAATTCGTGGGAGATTCCCTTGGATTTCATTTTAGGAAATTGCCTTTTTGAGAGGAGTTTTTGACTTGTGTGTTTATGTGTTTGTTACCTCGTACTTAATGCACAACTGATCTTAAATCGTAAACCTGATTCATCACTCACGTTAACGCACTCAAGATTTTTGGCGGTGTGGATAAAGGAGAGGACGACGACACAAGGGGGTGATCTACATTATTATTATTGTTATTATTATTGCTGAACTGTGGGCGCACACTGAGTGAGGAAAAATCAAAGTTCAAAATGTTGGTCATTAACAAAGCTGAAGTGGGGTGTATGACAGTGAGTGTGGATGAGACGGCGAGCGAGTCGGGCAGTGTGAGTTTAAACAATGATTCCTCCTGTGACACTTTCAACAACTCGAGCGGGACACCTGTGGTCCGCACCCTGAGTAATAGTCTTATCAGTAGTAATAGTCTTGTCAGTGTTCCACAACCAGTATCAGCCCCACCATTATTATCAGCTGCAACAACGGCATCACCCGCACCTACATCTCCGGCGATATCATCATCATCATCACCATCATCTGTAGTAGCAGCGGGATCAGGAACAATACTAAGTGGGTCAACAACAACAGCAGCAGCAACACCAGCAGCAGTAGCAGCATCAACAACAACATTATTGTCATCATCAGCGGGAACGAACACAGTAGCGGCGGGGATCAACGGGAAGGTAATTAATGAGAATGCCTTTTGTGTAAGGATCACATAATGATGATGATGATGGTGAGCGTGTTGATGTTGAGCCAAGGTGGCTATTAATTATTCTCCTACAACGATTGCATTGAAAACATGTGAATATTATTATAATAGTAACGGAATATTGTGTTTGTGTGTGTGTGTATGTGTGGAATCCGAAAGATATTCGTGATCTGGGATGTGCTAATAGTAAAAGTACATACATGTTTGTGTTCATCCCCTGCAGTCAATGCAGGAGGTCATGCGGAGATGGAAATGGATGTGATATTCTTTCAGTCAGTTCCAACGACAGTGTATGGTAGGAATAATACGTGTAGGAAGTGGAAATATGAAGGATTTCGTAGTAAAATTGAGTGAGCAAATGTTGAAATTGATTGGAGGAGGTGGGAAATTAATGTTTTCTCGTCGATATATATTCCGGTGGACCTTTCCCAAATCCTTTTACGCAGCAATGTGAGAGGTGAGCGGTGAGGGAATATGGAATTATATATATATATGTAGGATGCGTGTATATATATTTGTAGTACTAACGTATGAGAATCACGTGTGGTATAAATTGTATGGGGCTACTACTGCTTAAACTTAACATGTATGTGTGACGTGACGATTTGAGATTGTGCGTATTTTGTTTCTGATAACTCGGAGGATCCTGAGTATTAAGTTCGTCAGTATCAGTTGAAGTAGGCATATATTTTGAGCTTTTTGAGAAGTGTAGAGATGTGTTTGCGTTTAAATCATGAGATGCTACAGTACTGTGGCTGCTGGTTCAAATTCTAGTCAAGTTTGGGAGAAACTGTCATCACATGTAGATTATAGATATTTTGGATAGATGACACTGACGGAGAGGAGAAGAAGATGAGGGGGGAAAAGATGCGTTCAGGGATGCTATAATAGAATTTGTTGGGCCTCTGTCATCGGTCGTTTGCTTGGTTTTGAAGTAGTG
The DNA here is from genome assembly GCA_021029175.1 of Bilobella aurantiaca. Taxonomy (NCBI): domain Eukaryota; kingdom Metazoa; phylum Arthropoda; class Collembola; order Poduromorpha; family Neanuridae; genus Bilobella; species Bilobella aurantiaca. Next base: position 9,692 of record VYYI01002052.1, read on the forward strand.
GTTTTTGAGTTAATGTTGTTGTTGCCGATTACTAATTTTGTAGTTGCTAAATGATCCATTTTCACCGCTTTGTATTCATGCTGTATTTACCCGTATGCTTTAGAATAGAATCCTTAATACCTCCTTGTTGCTATGGCCTTCTACCACCACTACCACCACCTCCATTCCCGCTCCCGATGTTCTCCCTTTTCCTTTGGATTCTGGATGAAACTGACTGAGAGACGCTTGTATGATGAAGAGTGGGACTCGCTCAACGACGAAATATGGGTATGGCACAGAATAGCTTAATTAGGTTTGAATTTACATACACAAAAGAAAACACAATGCACACTGAGTGAGCTTAATTGGTCTTAAATCAAAATAATAAAAAACCTGTGAGATTCGTTTGCCTCAAATCTAATTGCAAGTAAACGGATGTGATCATCACTTCCATTGTTCCTCTTCTGTTCCCTTTTGTATGGGAAGTCGGAAATGATTACGTACTCTTGAACCTGAATGTTAATTGAATGCAGTGTGTATTGTTTACAGTAAGTCATTAGCGGAGGAATCAAACTCATCGTTCCGGAACATGGGTTGAGAATGTGTTAAGTGAGGTTGGTGGAAAACTTATGATGGGATTTTCGATGATATGGAAAGTTAGCAGGAAGGAAAAAATCCAAACCATGACCATATTATTCTTATACTCCCATCATCATCCCGCTCTGTTTATCCAGTTTGTCCAGAGTTGTGCGGGTAAAAAATCAAATTCTGGAGGCTGAAGAGAGAAAGATACAAAGAATTAAATTCTAAAGATAGTTCCCTCTCGCACCGTCTGGATTCTCTGGATTCCGTCCCCACTTTAACAAAACTTGAACAAATCCCAGTGGTTGATTTCTTGGGAGAATGTATTTATATATATATATATATAATGTGATCATCCGTGATGAAACTATGCCTTGGTATGTCATGACATTGATGTTGTTGCAAGTAGGCGCTTGTTAATCCCTTGTTTTTGTGTCGGTATAATAGTTCCCCTGTCAGCTGATCTGCTGATCAATGGCCGAGCCCACCCCGTCCCCCCGACCTTTTCCTTAGATTTGGTTATATGTATGTGTGTGTTCGGCTAATGTGAAAAATCTATATTATCCAGCATTATTTTGCTGACTTTGCAGTAGAAGAGAGTTCCATGTGTTCTTTCCCACTTCACCTTCTCTGGCAATATAGAAAATTCCTCCGCCACACTCTTTTACCTCACAGACAGACACGGAGATTGAGCATGTGCAATGATCCATCTTTACAATAATATATATATATATATATATATAGAAGAATAGAATAGAATAGAATATAGATAGAAATATAAGGTTCGGTTCAACATAGTTGTATTATATAGAAAAAGTGGTCTGTTGAGAAAATCCTCTGTGGGTGCTGGTGGTGACACAAAGAAAAAAAGGAGGATTTTATTGATCATACAGCCAGCCCTGCATCTGCATGTATAGTATAGGACGGTTCACTCACACCGGGTGGAGCATAGTCCGTCCTCCGACCTTATTGTCCAAACATCCCCATCCTGCACCCTATAATCATTCAGCACATATCAGTTGATGGAGGCTGGAATATCAACGGGCTCTACAAATGTCGTCGAGAATGCTCCCATGCTTGAGCGACACATGCAAATATGTATTTACTTGTCCGGGAATGGTGAACGGAAGATGCACATCTTTCCGGATCAGGTCTTGGTCCGGTGCCGTTGGGGGCGGTGATGCTGTAACTAATAGCTTGTTAGGAAGTAGTAGCTCCTGCTACTTAAACTCTATGCTACTACTGCTACCACTACCACTGCTGGAGCAGACTCGTTATATAGTGTTCTTTTCAGGAGGGAACCCTAATGGTGGTGAGGGCAGTAGCTGTAGCAGTAGTAAGTAGTACAAGTATAGCAGTTACCAGTCAGTGCCCCTGAATCTATGGAATGGTTTTGTTCACTATATAAGTGTGCGCACACTATGCGTGTATGTGAATGTATAATGTATATATATATTAGTATATGTATTCATACATATATAATATAAATACATTTACATTAGAAAGCCTCCTGCCTGGCTCTCAGTTGCACAAGTTGCGTAGTAGTTAACGCGACTTTCCGGATCAGACTTCGAACGAGAAGAAGGGAAGGCAGAGTGCGCATAGTTGAAAAAGATGGGAAGGAGAGAGATCCACTTACGCTCTTTCCATGTGTAAGCGAGTATGTAAGTGTGTGTGTGTGTGTGTGTGTGTGTGTGTGACTGGGTGCAAGTATTTGTGTGTGTATGTGTGTATGGCGTAGAAAAGTGTTTTTACGCTCAGTGTATCCTGCCATTTAAGTGAACGTCTGCACATATACTCACACACACACAGTCACACACACTGTTCTCCCTGCCTCCTCCTCCTCCTCCGCTAAAGCTCTGATTCTCATTTTGCTGTATATTTCCACGGAGATATATACATCTATATATTTGAGCTATATGCCCCACGCCGCACAGGACCCACGCCACACTGCTCCCTCCATCCGCACATTTCTCCGCTCAGAGTTCTTGTGTGTGTGTGTGTGTGTGGTGTGTGCGCCTGTGTGTGTGCCTGTGTATGTGTGTGCGCGCCTGTGTGTGTGTGTGTGTGTGTGTGTGTATGCCTCCGCAGCAAAGTAGCTTCCAGCCTCTTTCTCGGACTCTATAGCCAATCTGATTGTTGTATACGCAAGGATCCTTCACAAGCATGTACACATACAAACACACACACACACACACACACGCTCTGCGCCCTCCTTCCGTGAGAGGAAGGCTGAAAATCGGAAATCCAAAGGGGCGACAGGAAAGAAAGCGAGAGAGACGTCTACTAGTTCTTGGTCCGAGCAGACCTCTCACTCTCTCTCACTCACTCGCTCGCTCACTCACTCACTCTCTACCTTCTCCACTTGTTATTCTCGTGTGTAACGCTTATTGTTACGCACACATGAGCTCACGCTTTGCTCACCACACCAGTCGTCCTCATCTCTTTCTCCGATTGTCATATATTTACAATATAATACGGCGACCCCTCTCCGGACCGGACTGGCTTTGAGAGTGAGCAAGTAGTAGACTCGGACACACGGACGCATACACAAGTTCACAGAAACATAGACACACACACACACACACAAACCGACCACCACGAACAGTCACCAGAGTAGCCTGATATCCAACTCAACTTCACTGTGATCTCATATGTCACTGTGATCAAATATGTGACAGACAGGATATTTTTTTTGGAGAGAAACAACGCCGGAAGATTTTACAAGTGATCTACGAGGATTTTCTCCTTCCTGCCTGCTCTCCCTGCTGCCTGAGTCAATTCTTGGGGGGAAAAAATAAAGGAATGGACCATTATTGTTGTTGTTACTGTTGCTCATTGTGAATTGTTATCACTATTATTATTATTATTATTATTATTATTATTATTATTATTGGTCGTGGAGTAGGCGGGATGACACAACGTTGTGATATATCTTTATATATATAGACTCATGAACCGTGATGTGCCCAACTTTTGTCTGTGTCATCATCACATCATTGGTGGATCTGATGGTGAAGTGTTGAATTGACGGATCCGAACCGCGGCCCTCCAGTACAACAGAATTCCACGAGGATATTTTTCCAAGTGTCATTAGACTCATTGTTATTATTGTACTTGTTGGTCATCATCGTGCTTGTCATTTTCCTGGTGTGAGTTGCGAGTGAGTTGATCTGCCGTCAGTCTAGTGTGTGGTTATTGTTGACTGGTGTGGAGGAGGAGCGTGTTGGAGGATTTGGTGGTTGTTGCTGCCTCTGTGGGAGTATTTTGTGCTGGAATTGGAGTAATTTTGGTGCTGCTACTGTTGGGACGGTGATAATTGTAGCGGTGTGGAGGGAAATTAAATGTGTGCGGACGTTGCGAATTCCATTGCCAAACTGTGGGGTCCAGGCGCCTTCCTCTTCCCTGCCACTCAGGGAGTTCAGGGACTCTATTATCCTCCTGCAGTAAGTCCCATTGACACACGCATGAATGTCTCCATAATCTGTCCCATCCGCGAACCACCAGGGTCTCCCATATGCTAAACTATAGGAAGAGGGACTTTCCCAAGGGATGGATTCACGGGGGTGGGTCCCGTAGTTAGTTTGCGATCTGTTCCGAGGGTGTCATGTAAACCGTCGGAGCAGATTCCCTACCCCTTTGTCCTATGGAGACCGGAATCCTCGGAATCCTGGGTCAATTGAAGCGGGCAGCGGCGGTCGCGGAGGGTATCACGACGACAACAACAACGACAACGGCTGGAGGGAAACGCTCAACTTGATCGCCTGCCTGCCCGCATCCATCAGCGACGGCGAGGCCGGCGAAACGGTGGAAAATTGACAGAGATCAGAGCCGTTGTTCTTGTTGTGCTCCAGTAGGGGCCAAGCCAGATTTTCTCCATCTCATCATCCCCGTTGACTCCACTCTCCTTGTCCTGTCTTTTTGAAGAAGCCCTTCAGCGTGTTCCATCTCTTCCGCCTTCCTCTCCCTCATTTGGCAGGGGAAATCCCTCAAATTTGAACATATGCTCCTCTCTCTGCCCGTCTCTGATCCATTTATTCTCCCCCCTCCTTTGAAGTATCACACGCACCGCACGTATGTATGCAGGAGGACGCTGCCATTCCGGTCAGGGTGATCCATTGGTCGAATCAACCCTTTGAAATGACTAAATTTTTGGCCAATTAGAACTGTAAATGTTTGTGATGGGTTGAGAGCGACACAAATTGTACGTATCTCATCATCATCATCATAATCTATTCCATCCTGCCCAGTTCCTCTCCAGTCTCTGCTCTCGAGATAATGTCTCGGGACACGCTACCACAACCGGCTAACATGAGGATTTTATTCCCCCAATGCATGCTCTCCCACCCGCATGAAATCCCGCACTTCTCTCTGTGAGCTTGTGAGATGTGCCTCGAGGAGCGGGTCGTTCATTTCCAAACACTTTTATGTTTGCCCCATCAGCGTGCGGGATCCCGCGCGGGGATGGATTGAAGGGGTGACATGTAACGAGGGGGGAAGGCGGCGGGGGCCATCGTCAGCATAAAGTCCCACTCCTCCGCCTTCTGTATCAAGGAATGAAAAGTTTGAGAAGCGTTTTTTTTCTCTCTCGACGGGAAGTGCGTGGCAGGGACGCGTCAATAAGTTCCCATTTAGAATATTTTATGAGGGAAAATTGAAGGGTGTTCTCTCACACGCCTGAATTGCCGCCACCGCCGCCGTTGCTGCTGCTGCTGCTGCCGCCAATCCTCATCTAATATATGTGAACAGCTCTGTTGACTGGGCTTGAACAAACAGGGGCTTGTTCCGCTCAATTCTCAATCCACCACTCGCTGTAGTACTTACTCGCTCCGAGTCAGAGAGCAGAACATGAAAGACGGGACGAGTGGAGGAGATTTGTGTGTGTGTGTGTGTGTGTGTGTGTGTGCTTGTGCGTATGCGTTCATGTACTTGTCTGTCCATGTGCACAATGTGTAGCCTGTGTAGTTCCTACTAAATGGGGTTTAGTTACGGAAAATTGCATTTCCTCTCCTCCCGGCAACCCGGCGGCGGCACCTGTTCAGTAGCTGTTCAGCGGATTTTCAACTATGACACACACACACACACACTCCGCTATTGCTCTGCTTCTACTACCATTCCCACTGATAAAAGGATTCGCACCAGTCGCTCATTCATCTTCCCCATTTAAATGTGGAGTCAAGATTTCCCTCAACTCCGCTCTCTGTGGGACTAGGCTGAAGAAGAAGAAGAGTGAGAGATTCGGAACAGCGGGGTCGGGTAAATAAAGGTGAATATAAAAGAAGTAGAGAGATAGAGAGAGAGAGTGAGGGTGGGAATTTAAGTAAATGTCTCCCGCTCCCATGAGAGCAGCACACTGGCTGCAGCCAGGTGACTGACTGACTGAATGACTGAGAGCTGAGGATTTTCCGCCGCCGGTTCCTTGTACTCATACGTCATGGTCCGGGTGGGCTGTCCTGTCCCAGTACTTGTAATAGTCGTGTGGAGGAAGACGATATACCGGGAGCGGGTAATCAGTCTGATGGTCGGAACAGACTTATCTCCGACGACATCTCATGAGAGCCCATGTCCGGAGGAGATTGAAAAAATTCATACATCACAGCATAGCAACAGCAGCAGCTCTCTCTATCTCTATCTCTCTTTCTCTAGTTTCTTACTGACTCTTCTGGACTGCCTGACTGTGAGAGTTTAAATTTTGAAATTGGTAACCAAGGCCGAGTTGCTGTACGAACGCTTTTCATTCCATCTGTTTTCCACACACACACACACACACACACAGACGCACTCAAACCATCCAAAAACACATACGTGCACGCCGCCTTGCCGCACCATTAATATTCCAAAGAGTCCTCAGAGAGGCCTACTATGCCTATCATGATGGATGCATCGGCAAGTGCCTCGGAGTATAACTTTGGTTACATTTTCGTACTCATCAGCATTATCATCTGCATCAGCATCATCATCATCATCATCATCATACTTTCCCCGCCCTCAAATCTGTGTGGTGATAGTGGGGAGGGTCTTGTGGTCGTCCAATGATCCGAATCAACCCCAATAACTCAAGAGGCTTACATGACTTGTATTCCAGCTGCT
>VYYI01002053.1:0-16336 GCA_021029175.1 Bilobella aurantiaca
CCAAAAATATTCTAACACAAGAGCTAACAAACTCAGCAAAGTACCAGTCGAAGCTATATAGAATGCAGTACTAATGTTCCCGTCAAGTTTCAGTGCATACGAGTAGCTGTTAACAACTCTTGTAAGAGTTGACATAAATTTCAACTTTTCAAAAAACTCTTGCATACCACTCCAAAAAATTTCGATTCCCGAGTTGATCAGTTGGTCCAACTTTAGCTTAATTCTGTCGCCTTCTACAATTGGAACTGTCCAGTGAACCAACTCTGCCAACCATGGTTGCTTAGCAACATGATACTTTCCCGCCTTGGTTCCTCCATTCAAAATCACTTGAGCCCACTCCACATGCCTTTGCATGTGCACAAATGCTTTTGGTTTGCACTCCCCGTTACTATCCATGTAACTAAGAAATGTTTCGTACGCCGCCGTGCTGCAATGAAAGATTGACCTCATGATTTTGTCTAGTTTGGTAAATTGTACGATAAATGTTGCATTGTTTTTGTATTTCTGAATTTCTTCGCGCATAACACGATATAAAGCTGTACCACCTTGGCACATAGGAGCATTTGTGCAACTACCACGATAGCAATTGTCTCGTAGCCCTGGAGTTAATATCGTAAAATTATCGAGGTCCCATAACGTTGTAATGTTTGTACTCGTTGGAGTTGGCAGAGTCAAGTCTGATACAACAATGCCTTTGAAACTCCCGGCTACAATTATGCTCAGAACAATCCACAACAGCAAACACATTTTAACTAATTGTTGTGTCTTTGGATACTTTGTAGTACTGATGCAACAGGTATCCGGAAACTCGACTCCCTGTTCAAGCCAAGAAAATATAAGGAAACTATAATACGGCCCAGCTTCGGTCAGCAGGAGTTGCATTCTTAAATTTTTCTGACACAATACGTTATAGATAATTGGTGGCATGACCAGTGTTACTAGGATAGCTATCCAAACACTTCCTGAAAACGGCCTTGCATACAATTCAATTGCAAATTGCTTGTAGGACCCAAAGCAAGTAATAAAGTTGAACTCTCGTGTCGCAGTCAACGTGTAAGAAAGCTGCGATAGGTAGTGAAAATTTGTAAACGCTCTAGTTGAAGTAAGGCCAAAGAGAGGCAATGATGTTTTGTAAGATATATATCCGTTTTTGCTTTCAATTTTACTAGCATTGTAAACCATATTCTGGAAAATTGTACTCAGGAGTACAAACTCGCTAAGTTTAGATGCTACGCTCAGCACCGAACACTCAAGTTTTCTCATGTGGTGCTTGAGAACGCGCGTACTTTTGTAGCATTTAAATATATTTTCACTACTTAGAGCTACATTGGTATACAACTGAAGCCAATAGGCCTCTTTGAATAGGTTAATTGTTGATAGGCTTTTTCGCAAACTCCTATAGAATTTATTCGGATTGCCAGATAAGGGCCTGCTGTACAAGGGTTCCTCTTTCGAGAGTAAATTGGATATCCACATGATTCACAAAAGTGTGAAATAGTGCTAACATGCAAAAATGACGTGTTAGTGGTGTACTGCAAATGAAACCCAATTACTGTCACCATTTGAATATCTTTTCGGTCAAGTACTGACTGAAGTTGATGTGAGTGACAGAAGAATATAGAAACTACGTGTTGTACTCTGTAGTTACTGTCAAGGAATGTGTCCCAGCCATTCTTTGTTACTTCAACTCTCTTCATAATATTTTCATTTTGGTTTACAATTTGCGGAAACGTAAAGTTCGGCTCTATAATCACAAAACTTGCAACACAGTTCAAACGAAGTGACAACGACATAGATTTCTGACTAATCAAAACTGGACTAGTGTTTTGGAAATGATAGATTGACATAGACGAGATTAATGCATCTAATTCGAGTGATTTCCAAAGATTTGGAGAGACAAAGAACAGTTAGAAAAAAGATTGATGTAGGCATTTAAACCAACAACTCTCCATGCTTCACAGTATTCAAGAAGCAATGATGTGTGCAACATGATCCGTATAAGGTGATTCATGTTTTTACAATCCAATTTTTCATGTATTTATTTGTGAACAGTCTATTTATTATATTTGTATTAATACATAAATATAATAAAAAGTATTTGGACTTTTTGGAATTTGGTAACTCCCAACGCGTGCCGACTATTATATTACTCTTGTAATTTTGCGTCTTATGTTAGCAACATTCTTGGAAGTACAACTTTATATTTGCAGTTACATAACACAAACCATATAATTTCGTAATTAATTATTTACTGTGGAGCCTTTAATTATTTCAAAAGGAATTTAAGCAAGTGCTTGGGACAATCCTCGTTGGCAATTTCTCATGTTTCATGACATCAGAAGATTATTATATACAATACGAAGAACGAGAATAACAACTTTCACCATATAGTTACAATAATTGCGCAATGAAATGAGAACATGCCCAGTTTCTTATACACAGGGTGTACAATATTATTGGCATTGAGAAATAAACGAGCAAGAAGTACTTTAACAAATTGGTTGGCTTCAAATTAATTCAGTTTTTTATGATTCATTCAGTGGTGAATTTATGACGCTGGTATACTGAACATTTCTCCTGAAAAATTCACATGTTAAGGATAAAAAATATATCCTCATACGAATACGCGGACACTACTGCTGGAATTCTTTCAAATATAGAATAAACAGGACGGTATTCAGTTGATTTTGGACAGATGAAAATTCACCTTTATTATAAAAGTTGAAAAGCAGAAAAAAAATCCTCTTATCTACACAATCATTATCATTTAAAAACAATGCAGAACTACTTCTAGAAGGACTACTACTAGTAGTCCATTATTATTGTTTCAACAATCCAACAAACATATGCAGAAAACAATTGACACCATTTTCTTAAAAATGAACGTCAAAACTTTTGACTACAGCAACTGCAGGGGAGTTGGTAGATAAGGTAGCGGCCGCTGCAGGTTAAATTAATCCACCAAAAAAACAAACACGTAATATTTGCAAAAAACAGATTTAACAAAATATGAGTCCCTTCGTTTGATTTTTATCAACCCGGAGCTAACACAGTTCAAGAGAAGGTAAGCTTAGAGAAATGGAAAAGCAGTTGAAATCTCAAAAAAGCAGGCACAAGAGTTTGCATATGAAATAGATATAATGCAACTAACTCCCGAGGTAAAGAGCTGCATTTTTCGGCTAATGAAGACGGCGCAGTGGAAAAATTGAAGAAATCAAAATTTACGTTCACTTTAGCTTTTGTGTTCTTATTTTGTTTCAGTGTACGTAGTTATAAGTCATAGCATGATTAAATTTTGAAGCCAGTGAATTTTTGTCAGCTCCGATTAATGACTTATACATCTTAAATTCATAAATGGTCTTTAACTGTCAATAATTAGCATAGATTCGTATGTCAAAGCACTAGTAATTTTTAGATTGAATTGTTCCACTCAGCATCTAACAAACAAAGTACATAGAAAACGAAGGCAATATTTCATAGTATACGTATAGAATCTTATAGTCCAAGTATTCATATTATTACATATGTGCAATGAATGTGGGTGTTTAGCACCTTCTGCAACAATAAAGCCTTTAATCCTATTTCATCTCAGTGTAATTTTTTAAATATTGTAGTTTTATTCAGTTAGTAAATGGTTCTATTGGGCCCCAGCGCAAATTGAATCCTGAGTAAACATGCGATCCATCAGTTGCAAAAGTGAGAAGCATGCTCCTGTCCGCCCTGAAATATTTTGGTGTTGTAGAACGCCCGCAAAAACTACAAGTTGCATGACTTACAAAACTTACGTAAGTTGCATGATAATGTTCCACTTGATGGCGCCCGGTAAAACAACTTGACGTCTTATCGCCAATAATTCTCGAGAAGAGTTTTTTACATTTTACCAACTTATTTGGATTATATAATGTGAATGACTGGTGATATCTACTTGGTTGCTCATCAACTTTATATTTGAAACAATAGATCTTACGCAATCAAGTAGACTTTGGGCCACTTGTCAAATTGGGCAATATTTGGAGTAATGAGAGTCTCTAGCCTTCTCTTAATTGCTAATTAGTAATTACTTTCACACAAAGTACGTACAGAACGGTAAAAATGTATTCCAAAGTTCGACTTACCTCTTACTTAAAAAACTAAACTTCAAAATCACTTTTGCAAAGTACAAGACAAGTGTAAGTTTTGTCTCACTCCATAAACTAGTCCCTTCTTCTATTAATCATTCGTAAGCTTACCTGCACATCATGAAACGTTGAAGATGGGCAGCAATTTGTTTTAAATCGCTTTTTTAACGGGTTTTGGTTTGCAGTGCAAACGATTGGTACAGGACTTACTGGTAAGTAATGGTAACTAGATTTCAACACAGAGTGATTTAACACAATTTTTTACGAGTTTTACTTGTTACTGGAGCTTAATTAGGCTTCTAGGGGTTCATTAATCGGTTAATTAGATTAAAGATTTTGTACAAAGTTTCGTACTCAGAAACCTCAACAGCAGCAAAAAAATATAGAAACCTGAATACTCGTAAAACCTTAAAATAAAATGTTTTAATTCAGTGAATAACTATATGCTCTTAATTAATTGCCGCGTGGTTTGTTGTGTCGTACTCGTCAAAATTAAGAACTATAACAACGTTCTGAGCAAGATTTTTGCTTGCATTGCATTTCATGTAAGATGGTTCTGCGCCAGGATTATTGACGGTGTGGTGACGGGTCTTAGGTTTGCCAACTTTTTTAATTTTATCACAATTTATTTATCTTGTTGAAATTGAGCTTGGGAAAACTGGTTCTAAACGACCGACAACCTTTTAGGACAAATAGGCTCTGATTCGTTTGCGAAAGAAACTTAAAAATTTACGGTTATATAAAATATAAGAAAAGTTCCTTAAAAATCCTACAGTCCTAGGATAGTCTTACCTGTGCTAGTATTTTGGATAATATATCTTGCATAACAATTAACGCTTTCTATTATATTCATTATTTTATCTAATGAAGCTTTTATTTTAATTAGCTTGTCTATCGTTCTAAGTAGAATTTAAATTGCGAGCGGTTCGAATGGGACCCAGCGAAGGTTGAATCCGGATCTAGAAATAATTGCATCACTTGCAAAAGTCAAGAGAAAGTTCTGTCCTGCCTTAAAGTATTTCGGTGTTGTCGAATGTCCGCAAAAGCTAAATATGAAATAAAAGCATCAAATACTTGACACAAAATTTGGACTTGTATTTGTGAACGATTTTGAATTTCAAAATTTCGCGCTCACCTATGGTCTGCAGCATTTCCTTGCCAGTGGTGTAGAGTCAACTTGTCAAAGGCGCAAGTGGTTGACTTCTCAATGCTGTAGTTTTCAATAATAAAAAGTGTGTTTTCTGGAAACTCAGCATTGATTGTCACTCGCTCGTTGAGTCCGTAGCTAGAACCAGATAGCGGATATCTGAATGTGCCGCTTGCACCAGATAGAAGATATTCACTGTACTGATAAGTCTGTGATTCAACGTCTTTATCGCCATGTGGTAGACCTAAAGTCAATAAGTTTTAGTTTTCAATTTTCACAAGTCATAATCAATAGAAATTTTAATATTTTACAAATTTTGATAGGATACAATGGAGAGGTGTTCAAAGCTTGTTCTATAAACTTTAGTTATTCTGGCAAGCTTATATGTGTAGTAAAAATATAGGTTAAGCATACCAGTTACGGCTGAGCTAAGAAGGCAGAAAATGAGAACAACAAGCTTGACGGCCATTTTAAGCTTACTACTTTTGTAGAGTTGTTATGTCGTAGCAAATTGAAAATATATCATACAATTATTTTCGATCTATTTATATGCTATTCTATTATCTATTCAAGAGAGCTGATAATGTATGAAAGATAAAAAATTCTACTTTTGGCAGTTTTGCGCACGATTTCCTAAATTGTTACAAATGATGTCATCTCTTATATAATTTGCTCCTTAAAATTATTTTGAAAAATGATAGCAAAAAAAGAAAGCGTGCAGTTGATGTGCTATTTGATGATTTAAAAATGACTATGTAGAATAATTGGTTTCAAGAATTATTTTCTAATCTTTGCTAGTGCAACCTAGGAAAATTGCTTTTTTTAGCTTTTTAGTTGGTTACACATCTGAGCAAATATTGTACTGCTTGCAATATGCTTAACTTCTTTTTTTGTTCAAATAATGTGAGAATATTCGGTTGAACTATAGAGGCGCACACATTTGCGGTCTCTAAAGGCACAATGTTCAGCGAACAACATCTCAACTAACAGATGACCACGCGGTCCAAGAAAAGTACAGTGCTATAGCAAAATATATATTAAGAGGGTAAAATTTACCAATCGAGGAAACGATTTCATAACTTTCTCAATTAGTGTGGTTTAGTTCCTTCTGTCATAAATTAAAGAAATTTGATTTATTTTACTTTAATGGCACAGTTTTAAGGCTTAGATTGTTATAGACTATTTTGCAGAAGTTAAAACGTTTTTTGTTGTCTGTTAAAGGTGAAAATTTCCTCATAAATTAAAGAGACTTGACATACAATAGAAACTGATAAGTCGATAAGGTTATGTAATTTTAAAACCCGTCTCAAATATTGGCGCATTTATTAATAAATGATAAGCAAGTAACATGACTTATCTCTCACATCACTGAGATCATATAGTTATGTAAGCGCTGCGACACAAACAAGTATTGCGCTGTAAGTGGATACTTCAATATATACAAGCATTTTTTTTACTTTTAACTAATTTTATATCTTAAGCTAAATTTTAAGCTACTCTTACGTATTAATTTAATGAATATGTACATGTTGATATGGGTGAGCCTTACGTCAAATAAACTTGATTGATAGACTAATAGACTAAATAAGAACAATAAGACTAAAAAAATCCTAAATTAAAGTAATCCATTGCCAATTACCATTTATTGCTTGCTAAGTGTGTCTGTTAAACAACAATTTGAAGAGAATAAAATTTTGTCTTGCAAATGCTAGTCACTTATGTGAGTTAATTCGTAATAGTGTCATTAATTACATTTTATGCAATTTACCATCAGCTGGAACAAGGATTAAGTATTGTACTACTAACAAGTAACAAAATTAACACCTTCTAATCAACTAGAAATTGCTTCATATCCACTTTTGCAAGATAGAGTTTAATTACTGCTACATGCTGCATCACGTGTAACATCACCACGCATTACGTTTCAAGTACTTAACTGAGTGACAAGATTGCATAATTGAATGCATGATTATATTTTTTTTTGGAATTTTCAATTGGTTCGAATTTGACATAATTATATTGTATAATGTTCCACCACTGTTGCCAATTAGGCTATAGAAATTTTTCAATAGTTTATTTTTTATATGAGCCAACTATAATTCAAAAACTAAAAACTCCTAGTTAAAAACACATTCAATTACAACTTAACTAACAAGTAATTTGATGATACAAAGGCCCAACTGTTCCTTATGAAAACCAGCATCAAAAAAAAAATTTATAAGTTGTTGCTGAGATTAACATTGAACAGGGAATTTCATTGTCATTAATTTTCTGCTAAAGCAAGTTTCAGTGTCGAAATCATGCTTGGATTTTGAAAAAGAGCTCGTTAAAATGCTATCGAAAAATGATCAAAATGTACCTGTTTGTAAAATTTAAAAAATTCTACGACTACTGAAAGTAGACATATTGCAATCGTAGTTCCGTATATCCAAAATGCTCCTAGTAAAAGGCCGCTTCCTAAATCCAGTTTCGTTGCAGTCGTCGCTAATTCATTTCTTCGACCAATGAACTTGCGTGAACGGAACTCTTTCAAGTAATTGTCTGACTTTGACCCAGTTCTAATAACTTCAAATATTCCTGATTGAATCAATGATTGAACTCTTCTGTAAATCGCTTCCCGCTTATCGTACGGGAGTGGGCCCAATGTCCAAAAATTTGTATGTGAGGCAATGTTCTCTTTTCCATAGTATAAATTCTGTGCGGCATACGACTTCTCATCAGCAAGAACAATCTCCATCAACATCGCATCCAACTCTCCTTTTTCGTCAGCATAAATACTGTTTTTGCATTTAGCTAGTTCCATTTTAAAGGTTGAATTTGTTCTACTGTCATCGTTTTCTAGTAAGGCAAAGGCTTCTAGGAGACCTGGATATTTTTCTTGAAACACAGAAACATTTTTTAGTTGAGGAGCGTCAACGTTACCGATATTGAAAAGTAGATGCTGCAAGAAGATGTTGGTTGGTCGAATATGATAATAATACAATTCCCACTTTGTTACTAAAGAGCCGAGTTTGTTAAAATCTTTGATAAAGGGCGGAAGTCCTATGTAGTCTTTTGCAGAATTGTAAGGAATCAGGACTTTGTACAGTTTGGAAATAGTTTCATTAATATTTTCCAGACGAGTACGAGGCGACGGGCTTGTCAAGTTTGTTGTCAACTCTCCTCTGTACAAGTTCGATAGAAGAAGAGCACCGAATAGCAATACCGAGAGAAATAACTTGAATCCTGATATATTCTGAAGCTTTGTTGACAAATTTAAATCTTGTTCCAGAACCACTTTTAGCAGGAATAGTGCGTAGGAGTCCCTTGTAGAGTAAAGGGTAGTTGCAAAGTAGAGAAAAATTGTGGTTCCGAGTATAATCGGTAGAGCGAGTAGCCACAGGTCGATGGAGAAGGGTTGCAGAAAGTCCTTTAAGCTAAGGTATGTTTGTAGGCCGCTACATGTGATAAAATTAAAGGAATTTCCTTTAACTAAAAAGAATTTAGAGTATGCTCGGATCTGTGTAGCTCGTGGGTCGGATTCCGTTTTAGGAAAACAGTCGATTTTAAAATGAAGAATTCCTGCATCCTGGGCCATTTTGGAGCGGAATTTACTAATAGAAAAGTAATGACGAGCCATACTGAGACGCTTGCTTATATGTGTAGTTTCTTGAATACCCGATATCCATAGTGATTGCAATATTTCGGCAGCATACAACCACATTTCCTTTCTAGATTTTTGAGCGCTGAAACTTAAGTTACCATTAACGTATATTGCAATTCTGTCGTTGATATTACCAGAATAGAAAAAAAAATAAGGTGAGCAAAAACCATCGAATAATATTTCAGACACTTCTCCATCAAGCAATGCTCGAAGTCTGGTCACTTTAGAAGACAAAATCACATAATATAGTAATTAATAGAGTTATCAAATACGAAACTTATTTTCAAATCATTTTTCATAGTGCCAAGTAGTTTGTGAAATGGGTGCCATAGTCAAATCTATGATTTACAAAATCGTGTTATGTAGTGTTCAAATTAAATTTGTTTCAAGGTATAACTAATAAAAGAGTTTAAGTTAAAGTACTTAAAATTGTCAAATCTCAATCATGTCAGGAGTGTATTTTTCAAACTGTAACATTTTTAAACGTCCAAAAAATGTGTACAATTTTAGAATTCATATATGCGTAAAATTTTTGTGTTTTACTTGAAATTTCAATGTGCAACTAAAAATTAATGTCAATTCATACGTGCTTAGATTTGTGTCAATTGTGGCGATTACGCCACATAGTGACGAAGAGCATGAGATGAGTTATTGAGGTCTCTGGAGCAAGAGGCCCTGGCCAACGCAGTGGATAACACTGCCAATCTTACACCGTGTGACCGACCTCTGTCGGTCACACAATTCAGTTTAGTTTAAATTGAATTGCATTTTCCGAGCCCATCGCCCATTTCACATATCTTTTTTAACTATATTGATTAATAGGTAAACTTAAATTACAAAAAGTACACTTGAATAAAATTTCTGCATATTTATGCTATGTTTTATAATATTACGTTAGCTTACCTATAAAACGCCCCAAGTTCAAAGGAAGCGAGTGCTTGGAAATTTGGGTTACCGCAGAAGAACATGGTCTAAATAACTTTGTACGAATCTCCAAAATGTTTGTATCAATTCGTAATTCATAAGATGGAAATGCTGCAAAAACGTAGCCAAAATGCTACTTTGCCTTTGACCTGTTTCCATACTCCACATGCTCATATTCAAATCTGGAACAACATGAGATCCATGAGATACCAAAATAAGATACGTGTAAAGTGCGTAGCATGGTGTTTCAATTCTTCCTGGAACGCATTCCAGAAGCCACTTGCTCCATTCACTCGCTTTGGCGTAGTCGTCGGAATGGATGTTTACAAGAAACATGACTTGGCAGGTGAGCTTACGCTTTGAAATCCCAGACTTCAAATTGCTTATAGAGGTATTAAAAGTAGGTCCACTCATTTGTACTTTCGGAATGTCCATGCCTACAAAGAATGTATCGCTGGATAATTTATTTGGTGGGTGATCAGCGCTCAAAACTATAATATGACAATTTTGAAAATCGATAATAGGAGAAAATTTATGTGAGACAATGACACAGACGTTTGCTAACAACACTGCGCAACACCCTCGCATGAACAAATTGTTCAAAATCATTTTTTATGCATACGAGAATATTTTAGTTGTCTTACTCATTATAATAGAACATGAAACTAAGAAGGCTAATTAGGAATTAGGGTGCATCGTTTAAAATATATTTGTAATTAACAAAAATAAATTATTATTTGTAAATAAGCAATTAACTTTTGTCAGAAACGTTTCACTAAACTGCTTGTATCGTTTCTAAAGTAATATTTACTTTATTATTGGTTTATTTGATCGTTCAGTGGTTAAAATGGCTCAAGCAAAATATGAACTGACGATACATAAGAGTTTAGCTGTTGTCTTATACAAAGCAAAGCAATTACATCGAAGAAATTGGAAATATGGCATGCCAAAACTTAACCGCTTAATTAAATTCTATGTATGCATATACTTATACTTACATACATAAACATACAAAATATACATATACTTTGCTTACTTTCAGCATACCTCAAGTTTAAAAAATTTATAAAATTCAACAGTAGTTTGATCATGGAATAGCAAATTTTGTCGGGCTCAGTTTTATGTGCCTAGTCTACAGAACAAAAAAGTAAATTATTTTGTAGAGGTTCCAATTAAATATACTCTAAAACTTGGTGAGCTTTCAAAACTGAGTATTGAGCTCAAGTGTTTGTTTGGTCATATACGTAATTGATTGAGAACGCGATACCTAGACAGCGAAAAAACAACTTTTTGAAAGTTTAAATTTGGAAGTTTTCTTGTGGGAAAAATACATGAAATGCAAAGGGGAACCCTTCTTCTATTTTAATTTAACAAAGCGCTATCAAACTTAAATTTAGAATTATAACTGCACATTTGTTTGTAATCCCTGTTTCAAACGTTTATATAAAAAAAATTGTTTAAAAAAATGTAAGATTTCAATAGAAAAAAAACAGGCGTCGCTAAGAATTGAATTTAAAATTAAACGAAATTTAAAATTCTAACTGCAAATTTCATTTCCCTGTTTCAAAAAATTATAACAAAAAATTGGCATTAAAAAAATGCTCATAGAATCGAACCTACAACCTCGTTCTTCATCAATTCTTTCCTAAAATTAATTTCTTAGTTTCCTTTCCTTAATTTCTCTAAAACTATTAACAATTATCGAAAAACAGAATTCTGGGATACGGGAACGCCATCTGGACTTTTTCTTTTAATACAAGAGTAGGGTTTGCGGTTCTGAATTTAAAACCATGATAGAAAAGTCAGAAAAAAGTGTCCAATAGAAATGTTGTTTCCCTTCATAAGAGGAGCAATTGTTGTGGCAGTCATTTTTATACTCTAATAGAAAAATATCCTTGACATTGACCTTTGACCCGCAAAGGGGTCACTTAGGGTCAACAAACAAATACTTGATGGAAGCAGATGTAATATGTTGTGTAGTTAATGAGATATTTGCGGTACTTGGACGACGGACAGACAGAGCAAAAACATAAAGTAACTTCGACCCTACTTCAGAAATGTTTATCCAGAAATACCCCTTCCAAATAAACCGGTGCAAGATGTTCAATATACAAAACCAAAATTTGTAGGAGACGTGACTCTCTGCAGGTCCCTACCGCTGAGTCCCAAATACCAAAAAGGTAGGATTCTCACTCATGCCTTTATCCAATCTGGGGAGATACTCTACCAACCGAGCTACCGAGGCGTTCTGCGAATTTGGACTCACTTTACTCTCACGTGTAACTCGTTTTTTAGGTCTCTTCCTGCTAATGCCACAGATTTTTTAATAGTACTTGAATGCTCAACAGAAATTAATGTTTCATAATTAATTGAATTAGTTAATTTTGATGTTTTCTTGTTTCAAATTTGCTTTGTTGTGATTTAATATTTTTAAAAGTACTACATCTCAAGATAGTTTGACAGTACAATTTGGGGATTTAGTTCGACACAAAGTTTCAAAACTGATTTACTGCAATAGAAGTGTTTCCAGTTGAGCCCACCGGAAGCTAAATCCGCTTTTTTGATTCCCTGAATCGCTTTTAAACGTGATGAGAAAGTTCCCTTCTGGCAAGAAGTATTTGGCCTCAGTAGATGTTCCAGAATATCTAAGCGACAATTAAGAACAATTAAATGTTTGTTCCATTGTATTGATTTTTATTCTAATTTTATTATTTTATTACACTTTGAACAGGTATTATGATAAAGTTACTCACGTTTTGTCAAGAACAAGGTAATCACCACTCCATTTGTAGAAGCTAATAATGTCATGTCCAGCTTCAGTTTCGTAGTTTTCAAGGATAAAAACAGTATTTTCTGGAAATCCAGCGGTGATGAGTACACGCTCGCTATGTCTATAGAATGGCCCAGATAGTGGATATGTGAAAGTTCCGCTGGCACCAGATAGCTTGTGCTCACTGTTCAGGTAGAACCTCTCGCCCTTGACCTCATTGTCAACTGGCAAGCCTATATTTAAAAAATCAGAAAATAGTTCCAAACTTAAAATATTATAAAACATAATAGCATTTAATATAATTACTTTAAATACAAGTAATTCGGTAACAAGCTGTATAGTTAAAAAATTACGGCTGATACCATTATTACCAGATACGGTTGCTGCGATGATACAGGCAAACAGGATAAGTGTAGGTGTCATTGTCATTTGCCTTACTGTTTTCTTTGGCTATTGATTTCACTCCTAGTTGGAAGTAATTTTGATTTTTTTCTGGCTCCATGTTATATATTAGTTGCATTGTAGAATCTTTCGATAATGCCGATATCTCATGAAGTGGATTACGGATAATCGATAGGAATGTCACACAATAAAGCCCTTTTCTTGAATGGAATAACGCAATTTATGTAATATTGTTTTAATAATCAAATAATGGGTAATCGTTTACGTAAAACTTTTGCGTAATTCAATTTTTATTCAAAAAAAAAGTTTTTTTACAAGTGAGTTATACAGTAGGAATGTCAAAAATATAAATAATTTTGCCGAATGTTAAAGAAGTGCAGTTTTCCTGGTAAGTTTTCTACCCGAATTCGTTTACTCGTTTTTGCAATGAATTGTGCTTGATAGATTGATTGAAAAATTGGTATAAATTAATGTTAAAAAATAGTTTTAAATGTAGTTTTCAATCTGAATATAACTAGTCAATTTTTATTGCCTCAAACCAAAAATTTCCCATGCGCTCCTCACAAGTTTCCGAACTTAATGCATTAATGATATTGTTCGACAATGAAGTTGGTAAAATTAGGTCCAATACGACAACGTTTTTAAAACTCCCGGTTAACACTACCCCAGTTATGAGTCATAACAAAACAAAAAAATTCAACATGTTCTTTGCTGTAGGTTCTATTATTCGTTGTGTGATGTCTATGTTTTGTTAAAGCAAAATGTTTGTTATTTCAGGTGTATTCACGCCTTGATCCCACAATGAAACGCAAAGAAGCTTACAGCTACCTTGCTTGACTGTATCCGCCAATATCTGGCAAATAACAAATATAATATCGTTAGTCCAATACAAAAAGGTATAATTAAACACCACGTGGTTGTTCTGAATGGTTTGATGTATAATGTAAACGGTAATTTTTTGCGACAGTGGCAAAATTTGCGGTGAAAATCAATAAAAATTTCCATACGTTTGAAGAGAATAGAACAATTTGAAAACGTTAAATGTTTTGAAAATTTTGCTGCTATAATTACTATAATTTGAACTTGTGCTGACACTGTGTCAAATATGAAATTAACTCCTCAGTAGCCTTGAATGTATGAATTTCTTTCAAAAACTTAGAAAACTCACACTGAGTAGTTCCAAACATAAATTTCGCCTATGCTGTTTTCTTGCTGACAACTTTTCCCATAAGCCATAATATTTTCAAGGATAACATCGTTTTATTTATTGTACCAATACCAAATTGCATGTATAAGTTGTACACTTGCTTGTGCAATTTGCTTCCCATGCAGCGTCATGAGATAAATTATTTTTTAACAAACCAATCATTTGTTTGGTAAAGTTAACCTAACTTTCATGCAAGTCGTTAGTATTATTTTGTAGATTCTCTGTAACAAATGTGCAAGCAAATGGCGTATAACAAAGTCTTTCACAAAGCCGTAGGTGTGCTTGAATAGAGTAAACAATGGTTTTTTTACGTTTCTGGAATCTTTATGGTTTAGCAAACAGAATAGTTGCAATTATAGTTATTAACATCAAGTATCATGAACATCAATTACAATTAATTTCCATTTTTTGCTCCTTTTTTCAGGTGATATAAATAGCATATCCTAAAATTTAATATTTTCTGCAAAACAAAGTAGCATTCTCAATAATTCTTATTGGGTTAGGTTTGTTAAGATATAAATCTTCTGAACCGCACTCTAAACATTCCAAATAAATCTCTTTAAATAATAAATTCATTCACGTTGAGTTGAAAATTAAAAAATAGCACCAAAATTTCATTTAAATAAGCACGAGTAGGTTTGTTTATTACTTAAATTTATAACAACAAAATAAATAAAATAAATTATTTTTTTGCTGTTTGATTCAAATTAAGTTTCAGAGCATTTCCTTTTCTGAAAACATAATAAATACCATCCGTTTCCCACTCGATGTTTTGTATATCCCTCACTTTGCTGCAGCTTTCCGCCATACTAGGATCCAAAGACAGGCCCCATGCACTATATTTTAAAATTACATTATGATTTGTCGGAGTAACTTTAAGGACAACCAGTATAAAATCATTTCTATTACTGTTTGCATCCAGGTGCCATAATCAATATATTGGCATTTATAGCACTACCAGATGACGGGGTAATAGCTAATTTTGATCCTGTCAACTCAAACGGTGTCTGAAAGTGAATATTAATATTGTAGCGCTCTTAAAAACTCAAATTGAAATATTACTTAAGTATGTAATTATATATAAAAAACACATAATAACATAAATAAAATGTATGATACCATGTCACATAAACATGTAAATATAATAATATAATACAAAGGTAATCAAGTGACCGCTTTAGGCTCCAATAGGTAAAAAATTTAAATTTAAAAGGTCAAAGTTCACCTTTTTGCATGGTTTCAGATGAAATTCTTTGATTTGCTTTTCTGGTTCGATTATAGCATACTCCACACCACTCTCTACTTGGTACTTAATGTTGTCAATTATACTGCCTCGTAGAGAGGAATTTACTTTGGCATAGTCTTCCTCTGAGATTCGTACCCACGCCGTATCCGATGCTTCCGTGTCACTAGTCCTTTAAAGCAAGATTTTCTTGTTAATTTATTTAATTTGAATTGTATAAAAAGGCTAATTAGGCTTATTAACACTAATATTAATTTGAATATTGTAGTAGTTATCCTTGTTAATAAACTTATTACAATAAAATTAGCATGAGAAAGCGAAGAATTCTTGGCTCAGTACATTACCTAAAGAATTCGGTCACGTTGACAGTAACATTCTGCGATACTCCATATTGATTGTAAACTTGAAAAATTGGTGTGGCTGAGGATGGCCAGATGCCAGTAGCCAGGACAAGTATGATAGTATTTGCCTTCATTTCCAACCAACTGCTGACATGCGTTATTATATTTAAATATATTAGTAAATAATAGTAATAGTAGTATTTATATTTACTAATTAAATACAACAATTGATGTTGAGATGGTTTAACCTACTGTTTTTCTTGTATTTATGATAATGTTTTTTTGAAAATTGTAATGTAAGGTAATAATTTACTGTTGGCAAACTTGTAAAAACTTTTTAGATGCTGAAAACAAAGAGTCTGTGATAACAGCCGCCCTAATTGTGCCTCATATTTATATTCAAATCCTCTCTGGTGATGCATTCTGAAAAATTTACTCATTCAATGAGAAGTAGGGTGCATCAAGACAGCGCCTCAGCACCATCAAGCCAGCGCCTCTTTTTCAGCACCGTCAAGCCAGCGCCTCGTTCCAGCGCCTCACT
>VYYI01002054.1:0-16330 GCA_021029175.1 Bilobella aurantiaca
AAAAATAATGGGCGGTCTCCATTAAGAGGCGGGTCTCTAATTGTGGGCGGGGGGTCGGGCGATGAAATTGAAATAGTGGACGGGTCTCTTATTAGAGATTTTACGGTAATTAATTAAACAAATAAATTTAATAAAAATCTATTTTATGCCAAAAGTATCCAACACACCCAACCCAGTGGTTAAATTTCCTTTTTCAAAGTGCGTTCAATAAATGTATAATTTTTCTATTAATTATACTGTAAGCTGAATGTTATTTTTTTAAAAGACGGTTGTAAATTAATGCAGTAGTTGACACTTATCTAGAGAAACCTAATTGTTTCTAAAGCATGTTAGATCGGAAATTAACCATATTCTTGATTACAGTGAAGGAAAATCGGTGTCTGATCAAATCGATTTACGTCATTGGATAGTAAATTCACCATTTGTCCAACCGTTGTTTGGGAGAGCGCTGATTGGCTTAGCCGAAGCGCCTGAAATCAAGAGTTATAATTAGAGGCACAACTTGAACTTTTAGAGCCGTCATCTGGTTCTCATGTTGATTGATTTGACTATCAAAAACAGGATGACAGGGAAAAATCAATAACCTTTCTGTAAATTAGAGAACAGCAGGCGATGCGCACTTGACTCCCAAGGCGCTGCACCATAAAGAAATATGGATGATGCGTGACAACCAATAGAAACGAAGAGCCTGCCACTCCGCAAGCGAATAGCCAGCCTTCAAAATTAGAGAACTCTGAGCTGCCAAAATAGCGAATTAAAAATCCAAGACAGAGAGGTTGAGCAATTCTAACAATATTTTGTTCATTTTTAGTATTAATCCAACAATTTTAAATTTTTTAAAATAAAAACCCGCAATTTCCTTACCCTACTACACACTCTTCAAAGAAAGCGAAAATACCAATCGACATATATCTTCTGAAAAATTGTCTTGCAATAGCTTTTCGTAAGCTGGGTGTAACCCCTGCGCCTTGATTTTGTTTGGAATTGTGTGATTTTGCAATTTCCTGTTGCCAAAATTCTCCCAATTTATTGCCTAGCAACTCTGAATTTTCGGCTGGGAGGACTTCATATAGGTCATTGAGTTCAAGGTCATGTTTGTTCCCCTCTTGAAAAAATCGGCTCATCCAACTGAAAAAATTGAAGAAAATTATTTTCCATGAGAGATATTTTAGCAACATTAATAAAAGAAAGCGAAAATACCTAATGAAATAATTAAAATTTGTCAAACAAAGCAAAAAAAATTATACAAACTTGTAGATTTTTAATTTTTTTTAAAGATTAGTTAAATAAAGAAAATTGTACCTGAAAAATAGTTTGGAGACAATATTGGCGGATATAAGTGGGTTCTTGACCCATGCTCGATCACACTTACCGCTCATTTTGCCAAATAAAGTATCTACTAAAACTTGTCTATTCACCCTCTTGCTGTAGTTTAGAATTACAAAATCTTGTTAACGTAAGCAAAATCCTTTGTGACAATTGAATACTCTGTAGGTTATCATAGGAGAAGAACGTGATCGTCTTCATTAGAAATGACTTTGGTATGAATATTTTTCTGTTCTAAAGATTCGCGAACCCGGGAGTTGATTCGGGAGGATTCGCCGGGTGCTATCGGATTGAAGGATAAACTTTGCAAAAAATGCTACACAGGCAAAAACCCAAGGTTGTGGCATTTCCTGTGGTCTCATCAATCCCTTATTAAATAGCAAACTAAGATATGAAATTGTTTGTGAGATACTAACATTACTTTTGTCTGGCTTTTGAAGCAACAATTAAATATGGCAATTACTTGTTTCCATATTACTGACAATTAAAGTAATGATACTTGATGCATTTAAAATATCTAACTTTACATTGAAAAAACATCAAATTGTATGCTCTGTTTTTAAAGTTATAGTTTTTTCTATATTCATTTTGAAAGTTTTAATGTTATTTCAAAATAACAATTGCAATCGAAGAAACCAAATTCACTCCAGCCTGAAAACACTAAAGTAAGCTCTTAACGTTCTTCATCGTTAACAAGAATTCGCAAAATCGAAAATGCCACATAGAGCATCTTGCGATTTTTTTTTTTTGGGAATTTGACATTCATTTTAAGTTAGTTCTAAAAATGAAACATCGGCTAAAACAAAACCCTTTTGGAAATGCCTATTCCCAAATGCGTCTCTCAGTAAACATTTAAAAACCAAGTTGGCCCATAATAAAGCACCAATACTCATGTGTATTATATAGTCAAAAAGTATTCTGAAAAATTCAATTGAGATTGTGTAAAACACCTGTATTGCAAGTAGATACTATTCTATTAGAAAATTCTATCATGAATTTGTACGTTGTCACCTGCATGCTAATAGCAGTTTGTCTCCAAGTTTCGGTGTCACGCCATAATCTCTAAAATAAAAATCTCTGCAAAATAATCTCTGCAAAAAAATCTCTAAAACAAAAATCTCTGCAAAAAAATCTCCGCATGCTAACAATCTCTGCACGATAAAAATCTCTAAATAAAAATCTCTGCAATTAAAATCTCTGCCATGTAAAAGTATTTCTACAATTTAAATTTCTGCACAAAATTATTACTTTTTAACTTTCAAATTTTTCAGTAACGAGTTTTTTTCGTTGCTCCTGCCGCCGGAGGCATGTAGCATGGGGCTTATTTCATATACCCGACCAGCGAAGCGAGGAGGGGCGGCGGTATAGTTATTTCCAAGAGTAGAATACAAAACAAAGTTAAAAAACATCAAAATTATGTCAAAATTTCATTTTTAATTTCCGGAAAAAAATTAAACTTTAAAATGAACATATTCTAAGATTTATATGGTGAATTATTTTCATGCAGAGATTATAATTGCAGAAATTTTTATTTAGAGATTTTTATCGTGCAGAGATTGTTAGCATGCAGAGATTCTTTTTGCAGAGATTTTGGTTTTGCAGAGATTCTTATTTTAGAGATTTTTTTGCAGAGATTATTTTGCAGAGATTTTTATTTTAGAGATTATGGCATGTAACCCCAAGTTTCAGCCTCTATTCGTGACATTTCTTCTGCTTTAATTACCGGCTTCAGTACCTGTGATATCTTCGTAATGTCTTACCTTAACGCTGAAAAATCACTTGATTTCAAACGAATCCGTATGCCCCCATTAACCCTATTAAAGTATAATCAGAGTAGAACGAACAAAACAATCGCAGAATTAAACCAGCGCAGATCTTCGCGCCGTCTCCTCTGTCACATGATCCTTCTGCAAATGTACCCAACTAAAGAAATCGTCCATGATCTGCATGAAAATTTACATTGGGTTGTCGACTGTGCTTCCAAAACAAGGTAAAAGTTCAAAAAATAAAAACGAAATTCGCAAAGGAATTCCGTATTGTCGTGGATCCGCTTCGCATATAATATTTGTGTACACCGACGATCTAACCTACAAATGGATCAATCCACAGCAGTATACGTTTCTCTCCCATTACCAATTCCGTGTTGTAGATGCTCATAAAATTCGGTTCCATATTATAGTACACCATCCATGTGATACTGTAGTTCGTATATATTTTTCTACCAAGGTGTTGACTAAGCACTATTTTCGAAAACTTTTGCATGAGCTGCATGACTTTACAATATATCAAGGGTGCTACGAACAGTTTATGTTCAATTCCAGACCTTATAGGCTAATTCCGAAATACTTGAAAGCTAAACAGAACATATCTGTTTTACCAAAAAAAGATATGTTTATATTAACCCAAGTATTCAAAGTGCCAAATAAAGTAATATCTTCAACATTTGCGCCCTACATATTGAACATGTCGCGTACACAGGAGACACGACCGCACACGCATTTCTCAGTCTCAATAAAAGCAGACTATACGGTTGATGACAGAAGTCGAATTTATGGATTTGGGCGGAGCTACAACTACATCGTTTAGAAACATCTTTTAATTTTTTGGCTTGCGACGGCGCAAAACACTATTATTCGTTTCACATCTATCTACAGCCTTATCACAAAACGGTATGGGCTATAATTTTATGGACTTATGCAAACATTTCGGCAATTATGTACCTATATTTTAGAAAAGTCCATTCAAGCTATTGTCCGTGGATATTGTTCCCGACAATTGTTTTCGAGCAAGAAATTAAATTGCTAAAGTCATGTGATGATAAATTTTTTAAAATAATTTGTATCTGCTTGGTAATATCCTGCAGCCAAATTGCACACGACTATCGCAGTATGATAGCTAGATATCTGTCAGCCCCTTTACCGTCGACGCAAATTGAATCCGTACAAGAGGCTATAAGTCTAGGATACAAAATTCTTGTCACTTTAGAAGATGATGCGATCAAAATAATTCCAAATAAGCTATTCTCACGGACGGAATTGCCAGACTTAAGGAAGAAGTTAGTTGGACAAATATTTGCAAATGACGGAAACTTATTCATAAGACAAGTTCAAAACCTACTTTTGAATGGAGACAATTTAGATAATAAAACAAGGCGTCTATACAAGCTTTTACTAAAAAATCTGGATTTGCGTTTTCACAAAGCAGATTATAATAAAATGACGCTGGACAAATTCGTAAAATGCAAAAAGCGAATTTATGTAAACGAGAAATCGGAATTGTACAACTTTTACTTGAAGGCTTACAGGAAAGTGTCTTCACTTATTATCTACTATGGTAATGAAACATTGCTCCATTCCAACTTATTCTGGACAATTGGAACGATGGACGAAGACAGAGATGGGCGAATCAATCAGCGATTCCAAGCGTTGTTCTATTCCGGGATTCTCCAGGAAAAGTATTATGGTTCTACCTCAAAAGTTATGTTAGAGGACTTTTTACATCGTGCCTTAAAATTTGTCCCACTAGGTCTTTCCAACAGTGTCACTTCAATATTTTTTGTATTTCTGGTTTTCGTTTTAGCATCAATACTCGCATTTCTCTGTGAATGTATTTTGAAATTGAGCAAGTTTATTTTCCAAATTTTAGGGTTTAGGTTTTTGTTCTTTGTTTTAAGATGCGGCTTAATTTATTTGAAATAACAAAATAATGATTGAGTGTACGCTAAATAACTTATTAATTACATTAATAAGGTTCAATTTTAAGTAATTTTAAGTGTGTACTGCTTTGCATTTAGAACACGGTATCCCGAACAAATGGATGTGAATAAAATATTAAAAATTTTAATGCTCTTGTTGGTCTGTTTGTCCGTACGTCTTTCCGTCTGGTTGCCCAATAACTCCAGAAAGCGTTGACAGTTTTGAAATCTGTTTCTATGCTTTTAGCTGTAGAAATAGCATTTTCAGCATACTTTTACAGTGATTAGCAAACCACTGATCAACTCTGCGTTGGATTTCTTCTATTTTTTAGGTGAAATTAGCTGGTGAAAAAAATTGCCGTTCCTGGTTTCGTTTCCAGTACCGTTCCGTTTCGTTTCCGGTTCCACATTTTTCTCACGGCTTCGAATCCAATTTGGGATTTCTCATTGTCGGTTTTGTTTCCGTTTCTTGGTGGAAACTGAACGGACCATCCGTAGAGATGGGTCACGGGGGTCTGACCCATCTCTACTGACTGACTCATACTGACCTGACTCATTTCGATCCCGAAATTGACCCCCACAAACAAAAATTCGTTTTCTTTTCTTCTTCTAATTTTGCCTATAATGAAAAGTTGTGATGGTCCCAATGGCAATGGTACGGATGCGAACGTTTCGTTTCCAGAAACGGAACAAAGCCCGTTTCCGTTTCGTTTCCGTTTTTAATTTTTTTGGAAACGAAACAAAAATCCGTTTCAGTTTCGTTTCTGTTTCCAATTTGGAAACGGACCGTTTCCTTTTCGGAGGAAACGGGGAAATGGTAAGGATGTTTTTCTTAAATGAGACGGGGAAATAAGCGGAAAAAGGTAAAAATATTACAACCAACTATTGCTGAATTTATTTATTGAATATTTTGCTTCATATATTATTTCAAATATTGCCTTTTTTATGTATATTCAATGATTTTGTCCTAAAATCTCCAAACATGTACCTCACGCAATTCAAAATTGACTGATTTCTAAAAGAAAAAAAGTAAAAACGCCTTTTACTTCAACGATAATGATAAGTTGACGCATTAAAAAAGTCATTGTGCATCCAGGTTTACTTTATGAACAAAATTATCGAATGTAATACAACTTTAATTGCAAAAGTTTAAGCAAAAAATTAATTTAAATAATAAGTTTTTATTTTAATAGATGATTTAATATTGATTTGTAATTTTGAAGCAAAAAAATTGACTTTTTTAACGTTTCCTGTATTATATGCACGAAAATTCGAACCAATGGGCCCACTATACCGCTCTGATAGCATTTTCTACCGTTTCCGTTTCCAAAAAAAGGTCTTCGTTTCGTTTCCGTTTCCAGGTTATTCGTTTCATTTCCGTTTCCTTGAGGAAACGAAACGGACATCCATAGGCCCTGGTGACCCCTGACCCTTTCCCCTAAATGCCTTGAGCCACTAAATGACCCCACAAAATAGTTGTAGGGGTTCTTAGATTTTACTAATTTTGTATAAGATGAAAGCTAAGATGTCACAAATTTAATGCACCTGCCCCTAAATCTTGGTAAAAGTTATGTTGGAGGACTTTTTACATCGCGCCTTAAAATTTGCCCCAATAAGTCTTAACAACAGTGTCACTTCAGTATTATATATATTTCTGGTGTTTGTTTGAGCTGGTGTTTCTCCTGAATGTATTCTGCAACTTAACAAGTTGAGCCTCAAAGTTTTAGGTTTTTCCTCCTTGCTGTATAAGATGTATGGGGAAATGCGACTTAATTTATTTAAAATAAATATGAAAACTAATATATGCTAAGTTTATAATGTATTCTTATGCTTGGAATACTTCTGCAACCAACTTACTTTTTTTTTCTGTTTTAGTCAGTTATAAAAGGCGGTTGTGAAAAATAAGCAAAAAGTGCTTTTGTTATTACGTTTAACTTTTTTTTTTAAATTTCTTCGCAGTTTCAAAAGGAACATTTTTGGCTAATACATCAAACGAGAGTAATAAATAAATAATATTACATCATAATTATAAATCGTTATTATTAGTTTACTCCGAGCGAGTCAGCTTAAAAAGAAATAAAGTAAAAATACGAAACTTCAAGATAAAACAGTATAAGAAAATACAGAAATCGGACCAGAAGATAATTCCGCCTTCATAGCAAATTTGTGAAAAATTTAACCCGTAGTACCACGGGCTGCTTTGCCGTTGGAGCTGAAAAATGTATAAAAAATATGTGCAAGCGCTTGAACTATGTTCTTGCGCTATAAGTTTGTCTTTATGATGCATTGGTACATGAACGTATAAATCAATTTCCGATGCACCAAAATAATTCCCAATGGGATACTACAAAATAACACGAATAAAACTGGAGGCACTGACGCGACGGCTAAGCAAATATGAATTTCTGTGTAATATTTAAGCACACAGCAATACGATTCTAAGAATTATGATCGAACGCGTGCTTGTCGCCGTATTTTATACAGAATTAATTACTTAAAACCTATATGGTAAGTTGAACCCAAGTTCTAATGTAGGATATTTATAAGGTTGCTAAATGCAACTAACAGTATCATGGGTTTATGCTGGTCATTTTACATCATATTAACATTACTGTCCCCCATTAACGCAACAATCCATGACATATCTACCAACTTGGTGGCCGGATACGCAGCTTGTGATATATTCGTTGTTTCAAATTCAAATATATACCCTCGAGGTTCAGATATCCTACATTTTGAGGAAATCGATATGGTACCAATAACGCTTCTGCAGTACAATTTATCGAGATTTTACTCATCTATGGCCGAGCTAAACAGCCGTAGGTACTATCGACGACTCCTCTGTCACTTAATAATATTCCAATTCTACCCTACAAATAAAGAAATTGTAGCAGACTTACATAATCAATTTCATTGGTTAATGGACTGCGGAAGATCTCAAGATGGTGTTAGCATTCCTTTCTGCCGTGGCTCAGTGGCTAGTTGGATCTTTATTTACATTGATCCTATGATTTACAAGTGGATCGATCCAAAGTTTCACAGTTTTTTAACACACTACCAGTTCCGTATCATCAATTCCACAACAGTTCGACTGCACCTAATAATACATAGACCCTGTGATACGGTCCTGCGCACTTACTTCTCAATTGACCTGCTCAAAACGGAATCACTTCGATTGTTTCTGGAAGAATACCATAAAATCGGCATGTACTACAGGTGCTATGGCCAGATTCAGTTTAATTCCGAGTTGTATTCGCCAATAGGGTTGTACGACAAAAGAGGCCATGCTCGTGTGCTCATAAGTGCATTAAGGCTTCTATCAAAAAAAGATGAGTTTATAATTCGCAATATGTTTAGTACAGCAGAGTCAAACGCAACATTTTCTCCACAACTTCTGAGATACATAAGCAACCATTCAAGAACTCAGGAAACTAGAGCAAATGATCAAAATACAATTAAAATCATTACGGACCACACAATGTATAATATTATAAGCGATGTCGAGTTGGGACGTAGTTACCGCTGTGTTGTACAGGAAACGGCGTTTAATTTCTTAACGTGCGACGGCGCGGTACCGTACTACACATTTTCTGTATACTTTCGGCCGTTTTCAACAGTTTTGTGGATCATTATTGCATTTTCATGTATCCTTATTTCCGGAATTGTTTTTGCTTGTCACGAAAAAACCAATGGAAACAAACATTCATGGCTACTTATTCTAAGCATTATTTTTGAGCAAGAAATACAATTGCTCAAATTAAGTTTCACTCGAAAACTAAAGGTCAAAACACTGTGCATTTGTTTGATATTTGGTTACGGACAACTCGTGAATTTTTACCGTGGAACGATAACCACTTACCTTTCAGCTCCACTTCCCACCAGACAAATTGAAACACTCCAACAGGCAATAGAGCTAAAATTCAAAATCCAAGTACCATTTGACGGGGATACTTTGGTTGGGATTAAGAAGAATCACGCCTTGAAACGCATACCAAGTTTGAGTAGACTGTTATTCGAGGATACGTATCTTATAGAAAACGGAAATCTCTTCATAAAACGAATTAAAAACTTAATGGAAATGGGCCTTCAAGGTTCCAATTGGAAATATATTCCTCTCTGAAAATGTAACAAAATAAGAGAAGTTTGTATAAGAATTATACAATGTTAGCAACTATTGCGTAGTCACCGAAACTGAATTTCTGATAAATTTGGTATATTCTGCTGTTTTTAACATTTTATTTAAAGTCTTTTTTTTTAATTATTGTGAGTAAATTATTATGCAACTAAATTCTAGAGGATTCTGTAGTTCATCAGACATGTTAATTCGGCTACTAGGGATGATCAAAAGGTTGGAGTTGTAGTTTGGCGTATGCATAATTACCCGATGGAGAGGATTAGCGGAAGGGAAAAAGAGTTGGGTGTTGAGGACTAATTGGTTACCCCTAAGTAATTAAAACGAATTTTCTTTGAAGTGCTAATGTGAACATTGTCCACCGGCAAACTTTGGAAAAAGTTGTTAGAGTCACGTCCCAACATGAAGTCTCTAAATATTACATACGCAACTCTTCATGTCAAGTTCTTGAATTATAAAGGTTGAAATTGAATTATTTTTACACGGTGAAACGTAAAGAAAATATAATTTTCAGCAAATCAACTGTAATCCTGTAAAAAAATTGCAATTTGAGTTAGGCAGAAAAATTTACATTTTCTGATTTAAATGTTTAAGAAAAATTAATTCACTAACTTCCAAGTTACTCAATTTTTGAAAAAATTGGAAAGATTTTAAAAATTCCTAGAAAAAACTTTAGTGCTCGAAATCCAGTTACTATTTGTAATTTTTAAATAGCCGTGCTTCGCTGTTTGTTCTTAACAATCGCAAAGAATAATTTTTTTTTTATAAATCAAGCAGTAATCTTTTTATCTAATACAAAGTTAATAAACTTGAAACTAGCCAAGCAAGCCTGCCTTATGATATTAGGACTTAAAAAACAAAATTGAATCCTACTCTCCTCAAGGTTTTTTTTTATTTACTTGCCCAATTTTATTGCATATTTAAACCATAAGTTCCTTCATTACCCACTTTTACGCTTATGTTGAAAACGGTCATTGGAGAAAGCAGTTTCACTGTTACTATTCTGAGTTCCGTAATTTTCTTCACTATTATCCACGGTGATTGACACGGTGCCTTTCATCACGGCAGTTATGACGTTTTATTTTCCCCTGTCAAATGGCGCAACGTCCAGCGATGAAGACCGTTCGAGAGGAACCAACTTTCCCCTAATTGTTTTTTCTGAATTTCCTAAAATAAAAGTTTCTTTTCTACTTTCTCCAAAAGGTTCTAGGAAGAAATAAGGG
Organism: Bilobella aurantiaca; assembly: GCA_021029175.1. Classification (NCBI taxonomy): domain Eukaryota; kingdom Metazoa; phylum Arthropoda; class Collembola; order Poduromorpha; family Neanuridae; genus Bilobella; species Bilobella aurantiaca. The sequence continues at coordinate 10,376 of VYYI01002054.1, forward strand.
AGGGCTACCAGGGGACGGAGGGGGATAAATGCCAGAGTGCCTGTCAATCAGATGCTTCGCTAGTCTGAGGGGCCCTGAAGAGGCCTTGACAATGCCCAAGTCATTTTGAAAGGGACGGAAGACGATTAGATCATTGGAGCCGTCAATGCTTGTCATGGACGAGTAGAGGGAGCTGTCTTTGTCGAAAGTTGTCATTTTGCCAATGCGGTAATCTCAAATGCTTGTTGACATTTTGGGCTTCGAGAACTCTCCCCTTGACTCAAGAAAGCGTAATTCAATTTAGAATTCTAGTCATGCTATGATAGGGTGTGGTCACCCGAGGGGTAAAGTAGAAATGCAATTTCGTCACCTCACACAAAGGGAATTTACTTTGGAGATCAATTGGAAAGGTAAAGAGTATCTCCAAAAGTTTTTAATACCTTCAAACCTACAGCCGTTTCCTTTTCAGTTGGAAGTGCATTTCCACAAACACTTTCATCCGATACTAATTTAATCCGTCAACATTTAATTATTGAAATTAAAGAATCACAATTAGGAGAGAATTCATCCGCTATTAAATTTTATGCTTAACATTCAAATGCAAATCATCCTGCATTTCTCTTCAAAACACATCCGACACTATTTTAAAGAATCAGAAACAGGAAACGTCATCAGGAGAAATTTCTCGCATTTAAAGTAAGAAAACGAAAGTTTTCAACGATTGTTTAGCTCTTCAAAATCATGTTATTTATTTTTTAACAACATGTATGTAAGTCTTTCATATGTGAAAAACACTGTGATACACTGTATACCACAACTTAATGATTAATAAAGCGATCTTTAAATGTACTGATTCTTTTTAGAAACAATATGTTGAACTATATATTTGTTACTCTAATTTTATTTGCACTATGTACTTCATCAAATGCAATAAATATTGATATCACTCATGAAAAGGAATTTGTGTTTTCCCGGTTGTTTGGAACTCAGTGGATAATAGCAATGCATATTGCACAGTCCATGGCATTCTACGTTTAAAATATTACGGTATCATAAATTATTACTTTACCAAATAAAGTTTACAGTATCCAACTTATGAGCAAAGCGAGATCTAGCATGCTATACAATTGCATTCGCAACGAATAATTTTTGGGGGCAGAGCTCTGTAATTTGAGATTAATGCTTGAGTTGAGTAACATAAGTCGAGAATCGATTTTCTTAATTAGTAATTAAAAGTTGACGTGTTTAGTGCTCTGCTCATGTCTCCATTCCCCAGTTGGTTAATCCATTTAGGTGAAAGTCATTGGAGAAAGCACTTCCCCTCAAGTGAAAGGCAGGGAGACAATATAAGCTTCCGAGTCATATGCTGCCTAATTGTTATGCCATTTGTTCCAACAAAGTTGAACTTCACCTGCCTTCCCCAAAGTTATGGCAGAATCCAGTTGGAATTAGAAGTTAAGATTTTAAGACCCAGAGGATAAAGTGTCCTTCTCTAATTCGTCCCTCTCTAATGGATTCCCTTATTTAGAATAACTTATTCCCAGGCTCCTCATCTACAGAGCGTCTCAGATTTAATTTAAACTTTACACTAAACTACAGTACAGAGCGAGATACGCGCTAATTTAATTTCCACCACTCTTAAACCCCCTTAAACTAAAGTCGTCTTCCGGACGGAAGTGATTGTCATTCCTGTCAAAGGCCCCAACTACTTTCTCCTCCTGCTTCCCATGTCTTCTGCGGCTCCTTGTAATAAGTTATTCAGCCAGAAATGAGGCTAACCACACACAAATTCTGCTGGTGATTGGTTGGGGTCTTAGAGCCTGAGAAACCCTGGGCCAAATCATTTCGGAAGAGAAAGCCAAAGTAGGGCAGAGAGAAAGTCTCGAGGAGAAAGTAAGAGATTTCATTATGTCACATTTCAATTAAGTGTTGGGCCTTGGGGCTGTTAAACTTTTCCCACCTGCCCCCATAAATTCACGAAATTTATTAATGAGTTTCTTCTATGAATAGAACGAACCAACTCCCTCGAGCAAATCTAATTTTTTTTTGGGCACCAGAAACCTCCGGATAAAATTTCTACCATCAATGCAAACTTCTCAAATTAATCTTTTGTTTCCCAAACTTTCGTTTACTGGGTTCAGAGGCAAGGTTGGAAGTGCTTTGAATGCTGGATTTTGGCACAGGGTTCTACCTGAATGGAAATCAATTAAAAGCTTTTTTTGCTGCCTTTGGGTTTCTATAGATGTACTTTAGTCAGAGTCGCTTTAAGTTGTACCTGAGGAATATTAAAAATTTACGTTTTTAGGAATTTTATAATTTATAACTAAACAAGATCCCCTGGCTAGTTTGCCTAATCTCTAGTGCATTAAATTTATTTTAACACTTTTTATATATATTTTTTGCTTTTATATTTTATAATCAACAAATGCAAGATTTTATAATTTAATAAATATGATGTCGATAATTAGCGTTGGGAGCATGGCAAGCGAATATCATTCCCACCTTGCCACGCACTCTTCCGATTTTAATATATTTATACAAGATAAGATAACAATATAAGATATTTATATAAGATACAATTATATACAAATTATAATTTGTTGTATTACTTGGATATACCTTAATTACATATACTGCTAGTATTACCTGTGTTGCGTGTTTTTAATTACATTTATTGAGCATATTGACTAATCTTGTATTCTTTTGACAATTTGAGAGTCCCAACCCGAAACTGTTTAATGTATTGAGATGGTTTTTTACGAATTAGGCAATGTTGAATAGTTTTACGTAATTTTTCTAAATATTTCGAACAAAAATTAACATATGGATCCAAAATTTGAAAGAGTAATTTAATTCTAGATTTCGATGATTTTTTTAGAACCTTAAGAAATAAAACAGGAGTCAGTGTGCAGCGTTTAAAAAAAAATTAAACAAAATATTTTTGATGTTTCGATAAATCTCCACGTATCTGAATGGTTTGAGCAAAAAGTTTCCCTAAGGGTCCCCTTTTCACTTTGACTTTAATCGGGACTTTAAACTTGTCTTTGACCACTTGCTATAACCAACAACTAGAGTTAAGTACTAAGAATAATTGATTCTACTCACCGGAAACATTTGCCTTTGTTGCATTCAGTTGAAATATGCTTCGACGGAACGTCGGGTTCTCCTTTTGTTTTTAAGTATTTTGTCATTAGCAGGAATCGGCTTTCGTCTCTGTGTGCAAACGGATTTGACTCATTTTTGCCATTAAAAAAATTTGGAACTGCGATACAACAAATTGTTGCCAGAATTTAGATTTCATCGAAAAAAAAATTGGCACATTCGATTTGTAGTGATGTTTGAAATGATTGGTTTCTTTATTCCTTGTCGTTCTCGCTTATTTTGATTTCATACCATGTTTTCCATAGAAATTCAAAGCAATTTGTAGGCAGAGGAATGAAGTAGGGAGTCACGCAGGAAGTATTGATAAAATGTAATTTTTGCTCCAGTTCTCCATTCAAATAAATATTTTGGAGGAAAGCTACAAACCACTTTGATTCATTTCTCGTTGTAGAGGGAGATGTAAAGGACTATTTGTGCTGAATAAAATATAAAAGCTTGTTTAAGTCAGCCTCTCTTTTGCATCTAAACTCCGACTTCAGTTAAATTCTTACTTTTTGTGCCCTTCCATGGAAAAATAAATCACATGTTTTGTCTGGAACGGAACGACTGACTCCAGCGTAGAGAAGCCACTCTACATGCATATTTCAACGTTTAATATCTATTCAATAGCATTCGCAGTTCCGCCGACTTTTTGCCGTAACTACATTTCAAATTTCAGAAACACGGTTACTTTTTCGTCAAAATGCGTACTCGCTGCTCCGAGAATGCCCTTTATTGCAGCACTATGTATTACTTAAATTTTTACTGAAAAGTAATATTCCTACACAAATGTGTATGATTTGCTAGCATTAATTTTTGCATACTCGACATTATTTACCATTGATCATTTCTTTTTAATTTGAATTACTGTAAGATATGATGAAATCAAACGTATATTAATATTTCGTACAAAAACATTCAGTAACAGCCCACAGCATTTTTAAAATGCAGTGTTTTTACTTATTATTCTATTTTAAAAGTTAAGTCTTGATTTTTTTTAAATTAATGTTATAATCTTTTTTCAGATCATGCAGCTTGAAATTTTATTATGCACAATTGTGCTAATATTTATAAAAACAGATTGCTGACACAAATTACGGGTTCAAATACTGAAAATTAAAGAGTTATAACAAAACCGACTTAAAATAAATTGTGTTTTGAAGTTTTTGAGGAACTCGAAATTACGTTGGAGGAGAATACTTTGTAGTTTCCTGCCTTTTCAACTTTCTCCGTTCTGGACACTTTTGTTATTTTCTAAATTTTAGAGAAAGGGAAAGTTGCATGCCATTTGAGGGGCGACGGAGTAAATTCTATTTCTGCTCAACGACAAAAAGAGATCAGTCTTCATTTGCTCCTCAAGAGAACAAGACACGACTTTCTCCGCGCAGGGATCATAAACATTTCTTTATCGAACAATGCTTTCACAAATATTATAAAAATCGAAAAAAAAATTTTTTTAGAAATTTTTCTTTCTGTGCGGGACTAAGTCACAACAAGCATTCTGCAGTAGTGTTTTAGAAATTTACTAATGTGGCAAAGTTCCTGACTTTTTCCAATTGTCTAACTGTCTAATTAAAGCCGGGCTTTTATTCCAAGTATACTCGAGGGCTATCTATCGAGAACTGACTTTGGACAGTTGAAGTGGAAGTGTAGGTACTTAAGGGAAGAATTAAGTAGATTGTTACAATAAGGGCCTCCACCTCATTCGAGTCAATTGAAGGGTCTTGAAAGTTTGGACATTTGAGTGTCCGATGACCCGAAGAAAATAATTGGAGATACTCGTTCGTGTCTACCTGAAGTTTGCAAAGTGAGTGCGAAGATTGGATACCGCAATGGGGACAATTGAAGGCTTTATTACTCGAGTTGAAGTCGTTCTTTTCTGCGTGACATTAGCCGGTAAGGTTCAAAACTTTTGGAACTCTCATTTGTTCCCTATTGCAACTTTCACTTAGGTTAAAAATAACGACTTCATGATAAAGGAAAGTAACAGTTGGTTTATTGTTATACTACTTTTCAAAACTTGATTTTTGTAAAGTCTCCGCTCTAATCCAATTTTAGGGAATCGAAATTATGCACGATAATCGAAGGTTTGCTGACCACTCAAGACTCAACTTTGTAGAATATTATATTACTAATTTTGGTATTGTGTTGTGTGAAAGTAAATTCTAACATGTAAATACTATATTGCATTTTAATATATATATGTATAAAGTAGTTTTAATTTGAAATTTCTGTTGCTTTACTTTACGAACCATTTTTTAATCAAATTTTATATAACTACGGTCTCATTTTTTAACTTGATTGTTTACACCATTTAGTCGTTCGGCACAATCATTGACTTAAGCTATTTTAGCTGTTACAGTATTTTGCAACTTTATATTTTATTTTATTCTCTACATTGTTCTTACTAATACAACATGGTGATCTTGGGTTCGCCTTATATCAATTAAAATGGTTGATAGAAAACGTAGTTGGCGGTGGTTGGTATGCCGTCAGGCACCTACTTCATCAACTTTTTTTTTCGATCGTTTACAACAAGAAGCTTTGTGGCCTAATGCTGAGAGGGTTGCTCTATACTTGAACATCACGGGTTCGAATACAGCCACCTTCAATTTTTCTAATTCTTTTGTTTTTACAAAAATGTATCAAGATCATCGCCCGAATGGTTAAGTCAATTTTTAAGTCATAATTCCAGTATTATAATTTTGGAATTCCAATTTAGTTTATTAACAATTAACAATTAGTTGGCGGTGTTGGTCTAGTGGTGTAGGGTGTCTGTCCCTCTCCACTAGCCAGCGTGAGAACGGGGGTTCAAATCCCCCGATCAGCCACAAA